>PVIR01000963.1:0-142068 GCA_004026965.1 Petromus typicus
AGCATTTTCTATTTCACAATATATAACATACAATGCTAGGACTCATTTACATCTTCATTTTCTCATACCAGAGAAAAGATGCGATATGTATCTATCTGTGACCTATTTATTTCACTTATGAGGATATCCTCAAGATATGTCCATTTAAGTAGAAATGATTCAAACTTATCATTTTTTATGGCAGAGTAGTACTCCATTCGAACCACAGCTTTTTTTATCCAATCTCCAGTTGATGGACATTAGGGTTGTTTCCAAGATTTAGCAATCACAAACTGAGCTGCTATAAACATGGGTGCACATATGTCAGTATGATATGAGTCTTTTAATTCTTGTGTGTATACATCTAGCAGAGTGATGGCCAGGTCAAATGGGACCTCCAATCCTAGCTTTCTGAGGAATCTCCAAACTGATCTCCACAGGGGTTGTATGAGTCTACAGTCCCACCAACAGTGCAGAAGCGTTCCTTCTCCGCAGCCTCGCCAACATTTAGTGCTGGCTGTTGCCCTAATTTTTATTAATACAGTTGTGTTGTACTATACTATACTATATTTGGTTTTGTCAGTGAATGGTACTAGAAGTCCCTTGTAGAAGATGAGAATTCTTGGGTCTTTTTTTTCCCTGAGGCTCAGCTCCCAGTGGTATAGGAGAGACCCAGGGGAGCTCACCCTCCGGCCACTCTCTCTGGTGCCTGAGTAGGCACTTTGATGTGTGTCAGCTTTAACTAGCCTGTCCTCTGGCAAGCAGCTCTCAGTGGACCACCTTCAGCCTACAGTATCTTAACAAATGTCACTGGCATCTCAATGGGCAGCTTTCTATAGAAAGGTTTTGACCAGAGGAGGCTAGAAAACTGTGCTTCCTAGTAGGTTGTAATCACATGTTCTCCAAAAAGAGATCTCCTCAGTCTTGGTGAGGTAGGGGCCATTGTCTAATCCATTTCTTCCTTAGGACCTTTCCTTGGCCTCAAATGTAATAGTTGTTCTTTATTCTTGGTATTCTTAGGTTCTTTATAGCCCTTTACCTTTCTTTGTTGTTAACCATTTTATATTAGTTCATAATTCTTTGCATTAATATATTCTTGTTCAAATTACTGAAATGTTTTATTGTCTCCTAAGTGGGCCCTGACTTATTAGCAGCATATGTAACAAGCAAAGAAATTAACAAATTAAGAACATAAATAATCTTAAAATAATTATAAAGTAAGTATGCTTAAAATGAATAAAATATTTAAAAATAAAGCTTTAAAGAAAAGTAGAGTTCTGTGAGAAAAAGGATTAGCAAGTTGAAAAGTGTGTAGAGATTATGAAAAGCCATTACTCTAGAATTAAGTGGGAGAGTCAAGCATTAGATTAAGAGCACACTTAAGAGAAAATTAGTGGGCTCAAAGGTAGCCTGAGGAATCTGCCCAGGATGCAGCAGAGATTTAAAAAAATGAAAAATTAAAAAGAACAAAAGTGTAGTGTAATGCAGTAGGATAGATTAAATAGAATGAGATTAACACACATCTAATAGGAACTTTCTTTTTTTCTCTCTATCACCTGTATTTGTAGTTAAATAGGTTAACATGAACTTTTATTTCCACATAGAGAAAATAAAAAGAGGCACTAACTATACTTGAATAGAAACTAGATGAAAACTTTTCAGAACTGAAAAAATACCAATCAGTAGGGTTTATAGTAAAGATTATAGGAGTTATTTAATTTAATAGAATCTAATATAACTTACCATATTACCATAAATATACCTATTACAGTAGATACACTAGAAGCAATAGGCATCTATATTAACCATGTTAAAACTGAATAGGGAAAAATTTCTTGTACAAAAGGGGGTGTCTATCTAAAACTATATAAAACTTATGGGTAATGAAGGTACATTACCTGTGTATACTTAAAATCAGGAACAATCTGAGAATGTCTACTATTATCACTTCTATTCAGTATTATTCCACATGCTGTAGGCAGCTCAGTGAGACACAGAAAATAGAAAAGAGACAAGAGAATAGGAATGTAAGAAACCATATTGTTACTATCACAGATGATATGATTGTACATGAAATTCAACAGAATCTATTTTAAAGTAATAGAAGTTACTGAAAGGTTTAAGAATGATATACAAAAATTAATTACCCTTGCATATATCAGATAAAACTGATTTTATATATATTGGGGATTGAACTCACTGCCTCCCACATGCTAGCACTTTACTGCTGAGACATATTTCCAGGCCTTTTTATTTTTGTTTTGAGACAGTGTGCTACTAAATCGGTCAGACTAGGCTCAAAGTTATGATCTTCCTGCCTCAACCTCCTTAAAAGCTAGGATTACAAGCTTATACCACCATGTCTGGCTTAAAAATATAATTTAAGAACATTATTCATAGCTACAAAACTACAAAATATCTGAGATTAAATTTAACATACCAAGTGGCATTTGGGAAACATTAATACAAGTTTTTGAAGAATATATATGAAGACCTAAATAAATGAAGAGTTATACTATATATCTGCATGAGAAGACCTGATATTTTAAAATTTCTTTTCTTTCAAAGTAATTATACAATCAAAGCCAGACTAATATAAACCTTATATTTTCTCTGACTTGATGAGCTGTTTCTATAATCAGCACCAATGAACACATTGCCAAGAACAGTAAAGGGAAAAAAACTGAAGATTAAAGAGAATGAACTTACTCTATCTTTTACTAATGCTTTTTCTAAAGGTGGAGTAAACGGGTGGTACTGGCAGGAGGATGGGAACACACAGAGCCCGCTGTAACACAGCAGGGAGATCGGCAATCGTGTGTATGTGAGGAATTAACACGAGAAAAGTGGTTTTCCTGCTACTGTAGAAAATAAAAGATGATGAGTAATTCCATGAGAAAACAAAGTTTTAAATCTACCTCAAGCCATATGCAAAAATGAATCCTAGTAGATAAAAATCTAAAGATGAATTGAAAAGTGCAAGAATAAAACAGCTTTATGATCTTCCTGGTGGGGCAAAGAGTTCTTACACAAGACTCAAACTTTAAAAAGGTTGATAATTTCAATAATTTTTTTTTGAGACAGTGTCTTACTATGTAGTTTAGGTAGACATTGAACTCGTGGCAATCTTTCTGCCTCAGCTTCCCGATTACTGAGATTACAAACGTGCACCACCATACCCAGTCATAACTTTAAAATAGAAAAAATATGTTTCGAAGACTAGAAGATGAAAATGTAAGGTTCATATTTGAAGATATTTAATTTAAAGTTTTTTGATGATTCAAAGTGCCAGAAAAGGATTAGCAAACAGAACATATTAGACAAAGCTCTAAAAACAATGAAACAAAAAGTTTTAATACAGAAAAAACAAGGAGTATGAGAGAATTAAAGAAGAAAATTTCAAGGCCCAAGCAATTGTAAAAATTTGTAAAATTGTGCTGCTAATTGCCAAGATGGAATTTAAAACAAAATGAGTACCTTTTCAAAATCAGCAGATTGGCAAAACTTAAAAGTTCTGATAGTACTCAGTGTTGGCAATAATATAGGGGCATAGAACTTTCAAAAACTGCTGATCTTAGGTGTGCTTCTGTATTCATTTTGGAAGTTACTGAACAGTACTCTCAGAGGTGTACATATCCTACAAAGCCGACAACCTACTTTTAACCTATTTAGTCTGATTGAACATCAGAATATATAGACATTTTAAAAAAGGCAAAACAGGTGTGGTGGCACATGCATATAAATCTAATCAAGGAAGCTAAGGCAGGCGATTTCAAGTTTCAGCCAATCCTAGGCTACTTAGTGACTTAGCAAGAACCTGTCTCAAAATGCAAAATAAAAAGGGTGGGGATATAGCTCAACATGTCAGCCTGGCCTGCAGTCCAATTTCTAATTCTTCCTTTCCAAAACACTAGCAGCACCACTGTGTTAGACTCAATTAGAAGCAACAAAATTTTCCAATAATAAGGAAATGGAAAAATTAAACAGAATTTGATAGACTACTGAACACTAATAATCACAAGTAAACTAGTGTGTATGTATCAAAATGGATATATGATGAAATAAAATGTTGAGTGAAAATAACATAGATTATCAAAGGTTATGATAAGCAACATTACAGTAAATTTAAAAAATATATTAATATAATAGTATATGTGTATGATATATCTGTATGTAGTTCAAAATGAAAAATAAATATAGAAAGATAGTAGCATTTGTAGTGACTTTTTCTAGGGAGAGAGAGAATGGTATTTTTAATACTATAATGTATATGCTACATTTTATTTTATAAATATTTGAGGTGAATATGTGTTGGTTAAACTGAGTGAAAACTTTATTTGAAGCTTGTTGTCCTATTAACTATCTTTTCCATTTTATACTTGAAATAAAGTTAAAACACTTAGTTGAATGAAGGAAATAGAAAAAATGCTACAGTTCTTTTACTTATTCGCTGTTGTGATGTGTCGTGCAAATTTGTGACTGTGGCTGTGATATTAGATCAAGTCTTTGGTCTGAAAGCAGGAGAAAGGTACTGGCTAAGAAAGAAGAAATTTTTAGTTTCATCAGACTGTTCTCTACTTGTTCAGGGAAGATAAAATGTATAAACTAATAAACGTTGCTTACTCATGATTTGGGACACAATCATGTGATGATGGTGAAGAATAATGAATGATATTGCCTGGGAACTCAGGGCTACAAGATTCTATTTACATTGCTAATCAATTGGACATGAAAAATGTTATATATCATAAAACAACTGGATTACTAGTATCTTGGTATCAAATTCAACAACATTAATTTTTTTTTTCTGGTACTATGGATCAAACTCAGGAACAGCATTCATTTCTCAGATGTGATTTGTTGAGAAAAGTATTAAACTATCATTCATTTTAGTTTAATGTTTATAAAGTAATGTTTTTTATTTTTAGAAAATCAATTTTATTGGAGATATATATATATATATATATATATATATATATATATATATATATATTCACATTCAGCATTGAGGGCCTGTACCTGTACATGACACATCTTGATTCTCATTTTTTCTCATTCCCCTGCCCTCCCTATAACTCCCCTCCCCTTATGTACACAAGCTTTGTTTTCTTTTTTTAACCATCACATTTTTTCTTTCACTTGTTTACTTACCTCTACCCCCTTTTCCATTTCAACATTTTCTTCCTGTTTCACAGTACCTGTTATATATTTTAGAACTCATTTACACCCCCAGTTTCTCATACCAGAGAAATGATATGGTTTTTACACATCTATGTCCCATTTTAAAATGTTTCTGGAGTTGAAAAGAAGATGGACTTGAACAGAATTTGAGAACTTTGACAAGAGAGAAAAACCTGTATTTTTGTTTTTAGAGATGCTCAGAGTTCAAGAATTGCATTTCACCTACAAGCATTAGTTTTTAGATCCTCCTGGTAGGAGAGTTTCTTAAAAGAAACTCTCGTTTTATTTGTTTGTGTTGTCTAATAGAGTTTAGGGCACTAAAGGATGTTAAGTCAGCTATCCATTATAATGACAAAAGACTCTAGATAATCAACTTTTAAAAAAAGTTTAGGAGCTTCAGACATTCAGAGATTTACTCCCTGCTTTGTGGTCCAGGCAGCACAATACATAATGGTGGAAACGTGACAGAGGGGCCCATTCACCTGATGCTGAGTGGGAAGGGAAAGAGAGAGGATGGGGGTGGTGTCCCAATATCTTCTTCAAAGGCATGTCCAGTGATCTAACTGCCTTCCATAATCTCTATACCTTAAAGGTACTACCAGCTTCCAACAGAACTGCGGACAGATCCTTAACACATGGATTTTGGGGGGATGCTTATCTCAATCATAACAAGTACCTAGAAGAAAAATAACATATAAAGACTAAGACTTAGAGAGAAAACCTGTCAAAGCCACAGAGCCAATATTGTGGTCCTGAGCACATGATTAGAGCTAGTGCCAGGAGTAGGGGGGCAGTTCCCTTGCTTCAGAACTGGGAGAGCTGTGATGGACTCTTCCTCTGAAATGTTTTAAAAAGGAAATTCTGTGGTACTGAGATTTCATGTTAAGATAACTCATATTTATATACACACATATGTACACATACATGTGTGTGTTTATGCATATAAGTACATGTATTTAAATATGTTAGTTTTCATAGATACTAAGATGCAGACCATACTTGATAAGAATATCAGTGATGACTTCATATTTTTGAGCAATACTAGCAGAAATCTAATTTGATATTTATCTTTGATATCTGGGTAGCTTCTGAAGGTGCAGATAAAGTATTGTCTACGAAGAGAGGGTTTGCAGAGTGTAAGACTTTGATTCTACTACTCAGAACCTGTTATTTTCACACTCTTACCATTCGAGTTAAAATCTGAAAGTTTAGTTGGACATTTGTGGCTTTGCAGAGCCCTGGGGAGCTAAGGGGTTAAATGGCATTGTTCAATGATTCGGACCCTTTTGAAAGTATTTACTGTGAATAACTTTTAATACAAGAAGTGACATCTTTGAACAAAGTTGTGTTGAATTGTTCTTTTAGAGTATGTAAACCCTTCTAGTTTTCCTATCCTGTTCTCCCAAAGCAGCAATGAAAGAGATGTCAGAGGCTACAGAGATCTTTCCCTTCTCCAAGCCAGCATTGTGGTTCTTTATCATCTGATGGGGCCTAGTTCCAGGAGTGGCCCAGCAGTTCTCATATTTTCAAACTGGAATTGTCAGCCCTGCTGAAAATGTTTAGAGAAGGAAATTCTTTTGTACTCAGAGTTCATGAAAAGGGAACTCACAATTGGGGAGGGAGAGCTCTAAACATACCTAACTGCATTAAACCATACAATTATAAAATCTGATGCTATTAAGGCTGGAAAAAACCTTAGAAATTTGTAGTTTAACCTTTTCATTTTTCTTTCATGGCAGGGACATTTAAAACTGTTTTTAAAGGCACAATTGGCTCAACTCTTTTCTAATTTATCTTGACAGTCATAACAGTCAAACCAATTGTGTGTAGAAAGAGACATAGAGATAATTTCAAGTGGGGTGTTAACCTCTTATACATTATTTTAAATATTAGTCATAAAAAGCCAAAGTTTAGAAGTCTAGCTTATGTCTTATGTCATCCTGCACATTTTAAATGCACTACAGTTGAAATTTAAATGCCAAATTGTCTAGGTATCTCATACTGCCAAATATGTCTTAAATAGACAAGAACTATGCTATTTATAACCTACAGAAAGCCATGAAAAACTTCATTTTCCTAAGCCAAAGTGTGGAAGCTAGGATGAAAGAGGGTGTTTCATTTGATTTATAAGCTTTAAATATTAAAAATAAGGCATCTCCATCCAATACCTCCTTTCCAACTTTTGATGAGTATTTATCTAACTGCATGAACTATCTCATTATGGTTAGACTCCTTTTTCAAAGGACTCTGAAAAACTGTTGTCCAGGTATATGGAAGTAGTTCATCAGAAGAGGAAATTTACTAGGATAAATTTTTAAATGTCTATACAGTTTTTCTGGAAAAAATTACAAGAGAAACCTCTGGAGGCTGTATATATGAGGCATCATAAGGCTTGCAGAAAACAGAGAAATACTTCCGGGCTTCTAGGCCACTTCTGCAATTGGTTGTGGCACTGAGCAGAATAGAATTGAATTGCAAAGATTTTATTATTATTTTATTATGCCTGTGAGAGGAAATAGAGAGGGGCTGGTGTGGCTGGGAGACTAATCAGACCATGAGGCAAGTCTGAGCTAGCAGACTAACAGCTCATGTGGAGGCCCGTGCTGAGCGGTCTAGGAATGTTTGACAAGGCCTTTGAGGAGTTGTTGAGGCCACGCTGGACCATACAGGAGTCTCCGGTCTCCCAGAAACAGGAACCCATCTGCCTCAGTATGCAGTTCATGGCAGGCAGCTGCCTGTGGGAAGTGGAGCCCAAGGCTAAGGCTGAGAAAGATTTCCTAGAGCAGCAGCTGGGGCTCTGGATCAGTTTCACTCCCTGTAATAGGATGTTTGCAATGTGCATCTAAGGGGTGCTACTTTAGCCATGGGCAAAATCAGGAAACAGACAGCTCCATCTGCATTCTCCATGCCTTTGTGTCTCCATGGCCTCCTTCAGTGCTTATTTTTCCCTAGACTCATCAGGATTTACTCAGGACATTTGTAATACTTTTCAGTATTTAAAAAATTTTTATATTATCTATTACTAGCTGTACATGTAAATATGTAAATATGGTGCACCATGCCACATTTAAATTAATATTTAATTAATTTTTGTTTGTTAAAATTTAGTGTAATGGTCAAATCCGAGTAGTTAGAATTTTCATCTCTAAAACTTAAAAATTTGACTTATGTGTCACTGTACATATTTATGAAGTATAACAGGCTATTTCAATGTATGATTGCAGTATATACTGATCAAATCACGGTAACTAATATTTCAGACTCTTTGAAGCTGTTCACTCCTGGAAAAGATCTGATATTCAGATTAAGAAGAGATTCTAAGTTCGGTTTTGCTTTTGTCTTTCCTAAATGATTTCGTTTCTTTTCTATTCCCTTGCCAACCCTACCTGCCCACCCCTTATGTGCATAAGCTCTGTTGCTTTTTAAAATTATCAATATTTTAAAGCTTATAAATTAAGTAAACACCATCTTTTTAAATCTTGGCTTCCACATTTTGTATCTAGGAAAATGAATTTTTTCACGGTGTTCTGTAGGTTATAAACAGAATAGTTCTTGTCTGTTTAAGACATATTTCATGTATTGTAATACCTAAACAATTTGGAGTTAAAATTTCAACTATGTCATACCTGAAGCATGAAGGTTAGTATATCTTTTGAAAAATAATGCACACATTTACAGAGTTTCAAACATCTACCATTTTCTCCCACATACTCTGTGGGTCATGATAATCAAGTGCTTTTCTAAGATTCAATTAAAGGGCAAGCTTCTGTAGTTCACTATGTTGTACCAGGAATCTGAGTAGGGGGGCTGCAGGTTTTGGGTGAAGACTGAGATCACAGATGCAGTGGATTAAGGTCTGTGTTGGGGTTGAGGGGGCTCCTGTCAATTGAGGCCCACTATCTTCTATTCTACTTACTCCATATTTTTCGTAGGGCCATACTGAGGATGGAGACAGAGAGGGAACCCAGAGCTCATTGTAATTGATTATGGGGGACTGGGGAGGTAGGTGTTATCTAGCTAGCCTTTCTTCAGCTGTTTGAATGTACAGAGGACAACAAAAGTTTGTTAAGTAGTAATCAATATAGAACTTAATCATTTGCTCTTCTCAGAAAATATCTTCTTGCAGTTATTTGTGTATATTTTTAATTTGAGGGAAAAGTAAAACAAAATCTCATATAAAATAAATGACAAGAGTTAATGCAATGTAACATTATCTTTAAAGTAGTTTCTCAACACAGAAGACTCATTCAAAAATGGCTTTTAAAAGAAACAAAAAGATAATAACACAAAACTTTCTTTTCATGAAGCAAATTTGTGGTGTAAATCAAATAAATTAACACCTACATTAAAATATCTTTGAAACAATGGAATAGATAATTTGTTGAACTTCTCTCTGCTGCCTATTTATATGTCTTCTATTGATCTTTATTTGTATATATGTTTTTGAATTTCTCATGTAATAGAAACTGTATGATATTTAATCTTGTGTCTGATTTATTTTACTTAGCATTATGCTTTCGAGTTGCACTCATATACATATCTCGAGTTTATGGTCACTCTGATAATAGTGTGAAGATTCTTCAAAACACTAAAAATAGAAATTCTCTTTGACCCATTTATCTCCCTCTGAGGTAATTTCCCCTAAAAAGTTGATGTTCTCATATTTCAGCGATACATACATACTCTTGTTAGAGCAGCATAATTTGCAGTAGCTAGTGTGGGAGGCAGGGGAAGAAGACACAGCTAGAACATTCATGGCAAACTCCAGTCCCCTGTGAGTCCCACAGTGAAAGGATTAACAACCAATAAAGTCAGAACCTTGAGAAACAGGCTGAGCCTGGGCTTGACTCTTGCGACTCTGAGCATTGGCAGCAAAAGGTCAAACACTGCACAGGCAGAAAAAGGCACAATTCCTGAACTGGCCACACTGTTATTTGGTACTAAGCCTTTCCACCCATAATCCTAGCATGCATAAAGCAGTGTGGTCCCACAATAATCCTTGTAGTTGAAGATCCCATAGGACAGGGCAGACATTCTTAAATCCAAGTAGGTAAGTCCAAAGAGTATGTTTTAAGGCCAATAATCCTAGTACAGTAATCTTTGTAGTGTAAAATCCTGCAGGTGGGGCAGATGTCCACAATAATCCCAGTAGTTGATCCTGAAGGGCAGGACAGACATCTTTAAGTCCAACTAAGTAAGTTGTAAGTGAAGCAAATCATCCACAGTTCTTGGAAGCAGTGACTATATTAATCAGCAGATAAATAGATAAAGAGAATATTGTATTTATACACAATGGAGTACTACTCTGCCATAAAAATATTTGTAATTCTTGCAAATTCTGAAGAATTTTATTTACTGCTACTCAACTATACCTTTTCACACTTCATCTCATTTCTCACTTCAGGCAGAGACTGCGGCCCTTTTCACAAGCTGAGATTGACTGCCCTCTGTTGTGATCTAGAGAAAAGTGAATTTTTTTTAAAAAAATGCTTAAAATGTCCTACAATTCTTTAGGATGAGAGTCCACATGTAACTTTGTAGCTAAATTCTTACAGAAAATATATTACTGAGCATGGTGGAAATTTGAACTTTGTGGCCAGTTGTGGATTTAAAGCAGGGAGAAGACCCATACAGGGAAACTGTATCATCTCTTCAGATGTATCTTTATGTAGACTGATTCCTGCTACTGTCCCCAGATAGCTGTGATTATACACAGTACAGTTCATTCATTTTGCTTCCTTCTGTGGCTCAAGGATATTGGGGCATTTTCTCCTATTTTTGACTAATATAGCATATTGCTATTACTAAGTTTGTAGACTGAAGTTTTGTTTGGGAAAATGATCTGATTTTTCAATAGAGTAGGATTCAGTACCACTAATATAATTTAAACTAACATTTTAAAATTGCTTTTTCTCCTTACTTAGACATTTAGTTGCCTTTCCAACATACAATTTTTATGGATGAGATTTCCATTTAACACCACAATTTAGATTAAATTACTTTCTTAAAATCACATCGCTCCCATAGTCTACTTGGTTTTCTAATTCCCATATGCTCTACTATGCCAGAGAAACTTCATCTATATAATGTGTCTGAAGAGGCAGCCTTCATTCACAACACAGTACAATTTGTTAAAGTGGTAAATATTACCCATTTCTATTATTAGAGCTGAAATAGAATTTTCCCTTGCTGCATTTTCAAGATGTGATATAATTAGATAGCAAGCATGCAGAAGTCAGAAATAGTAGAAGCTCATGGTTGTCACCAGCACCAGGAAAACTCACATTCAGTCTGCCTTGCCTGGCTCCTGACTCCTTCACATGATGCCCCCAGGCCATCTCATTCTCTGTTTGAATTATAGGGTGCTATGTGAGCTGTGCAGATACTGGGGTAAGGAAGCGTGAAGCCAGCTTTCCAACGTTATATTGGTTTTCAGACTGAATGAGAAACAAGGAAGTTCTTACTTGGTGTTTCAATTCTCTTCACCCTCCTGCAGATGCACTTTCTCAGTACTGTGAACTAGCTGAGTAGTTCTTCACCCTCCAGAGAGAGGTTTCTGACTTCTTCCTTTGATTACAAAATAGAAATGTGTTTGTGTACAACTTCCATCACTGCAGGACTGCTTTGAAATTAGTGCTTCTGTCATGGCATGACCACTTTGAAATTACTTGGCAGAAATACAGGAACAACATATGTGTACAGATGTACACTTGTGTGTTCCTGTGTGTGTGTGTGTGTGTGTGTGTGTGTGTGTGTGTGTGTGTATGTGGTCCTTACAGAAATGATTGAAGAAGGAAGGGGGTCCAACCAGATAAAACCTCAAATAACATTTAAAAAGATATCCAGACATGCATATAATAATTCAGTTCTTTTTCCTCTATTACTCTCCCTTACACTTAAAAAAATACAAAATGCTACTTTAAGATTTTTATAGCTAAAAGTTGGATTCATTTTGACACTATCAAATTGTTAAAATAAAACCTTTATAAGTTCACTGGAATTATTAAGGTTGTAGTTTACTAACTATGCCTTCATTGAAGGTATCGGTAGAATTCAAGTCAGATTTCCCTATATTCAAATAGTGCATTAATCACTGATACATGATGGTCATGTTCTGGCTTTTTATTTTTTATTGCCTGAATAGTTTCCTACTCTTTTATGTTATTATTAGACCAAGTATAATAGAGTTTCCAGACAAGTTGGCAAGGAAGCATTGCTTGATGTGTTTGTAATAAACATTGAATAAAATTTCTGGTTTCACTAGAGTAGTTTGACTTGCAACTTCCACAGGAAATCTTCCCTTTGCGTCATGTGTTTTTGAGTTAGAAGGGACATAAAACTCCTATCTTCCTTAGAAGCCATATGAGGGTGACGGAAAGAGGACTGGAGGGAGTGTTAGAAGCCATGTCTTTAATGCCAGCTCTGCAGGTAATCAGATTTCTAACCTCAGGTGAATGCCTAATCTTTCTGGGGTGTATTTCCTCATATGTGAAGTTATAGGAGAGGGGTAATATGTTCTTTCTTTGTGATGTATGTGTTTTAGAAGATCTATAAGATACGGAGAAATTTTAGTGAACGTCTTTATGTTTGGATTTGTTCAGTGAATGTATAAGAGAAATACCAAATATTTTTTTAAATTTAAAATATTTCTTTGTTTTTTATTAGTATATGTTTGCAATGCATGCAGTTTATGATCATCTTAGGGAGTGGGTACATACCCATAACATAGCTTCATTCTTTTAAATCCTCTTCCCCTTCCTTCTCATCTTCCTCTTCCCTCTTCTAAATCTTCTTCCTCCATTTTTATTCTTCTTGATATTATTAATCTTATTTTTGTGAAATATAATATTTATATTCCTTTACTTTGTAAGGTTCTTGTACATGGGATATCTACTTATTTCCTCTTCTCCTCCTCCCCACCTTTTGCCCATATTCTCTTGGACCCGTTCCCATTACAAGAGATTGATCCCCTTATCTATCTCAAATCCTTAATTGTGTTCTTTGTACTTTGCCTTACCCAAATGATAGTTGCTACATGATACTTAAGCTTGTTTATCTGATTAATTTCTCTCAAGATTATATTTTCTAGGTGCATTTATTTTCCTACAAATATTTCAAGTCTATCCTGCTTTATAATTGAATACTATTCCATTACATATGGATGTCATATTTTCTTTATCCAGTTCTCTGTTGATGGATATAAAGATTGTTTCCAGGATTCAGATGTTATGACTTGTGCTTCTATGAACTTGGGTTGCATGTGTGATTGTAGTATGATGTCTTTAGGTCTTTGGGAGAAGATGAGTAGAAAGTGGATAGCTGAGTCATGGAATTTTTAATATTAGTTCTTTTAGAAATCTCCATACTGATCATGATAGTGGTTGTACAAGATTATTTTGCCACACGGTGTAGGAGGGTTCTTTTGCATTGAAGCTATGCCAGCATTTGATATTTTTGATTTCTTGGTTGTTGCCATTTTTTTTTTCTGGTAGAAGATGGAATCTTAGTGTTGAAATTTTGTCAATACTAAGGTGTGTTGAGATCATGTCTGCTCGACAGGTAGAGTAGGAAGAAGAATGACTCAATGATTTTCTTGCTTTGTTAAGCCTCCTAAAAATAAAGTATTTTGCCACATATGACCATATTTTTTCATGTGGTCTCTGTCCCCCTTTTTTTTTTAGGTTTTTTGAGACAGGGTTTCGCTTTGTGGTTCAGGCTGGCCCTGAGCTCAGCCTCAAACTCACATCACAGCAATCCTCCTGCCTCTGCCTCCCGAGTGCTGGGATTACAGGCGTGAGCCACCACGCCCAGCACTGTGGTATGTGGTACTGGTTGCTGCTGGGCGTGAGTCTTCACACCCAGTATGGTATGTGGTTACCGGGGAATCGAACCCAGGCCCTTGCGCTTGCAAGACAGGCGCCGGAACCACTGAGCTAACTCCCTGGCCTCTCTGTCCCCTTTTTTTGACTGACTGATATTGGCTCATGAGTTTTGTTCTCTGGAGCAGCCACTAATGGAGACTTGATAGCTTCTTTCTAGATCCCTTTCTTAAAGGTACTTATTCTCAGCTCGTCTTCTGAGTTCACAGCAATGGCTGAGTCACACATTTTATTTGTGGTTACAAAAACATACCTACAAAAGTACATACTAACATCGAGAGTGCTTTTATTATTTCTATATAAATGATACTTTAAACTTTCTTAACTGCACAAAAAAGTCTTGATGAAAAATGTTCATATCATGGGATTGTCATTATGATAACCCAAGAGATGAATAATTGATGTGACAGGTTATTGCAAATTTCTTTGCCCACTAACTACAATATATGCCAGATACTGTGACTTATGTATGCACTATCATTTATAGGTATTTTAATTTTATTTTTACTAATGATTTCATGAAGGAGATAGTATTATTTTACCCATTTTGCTGATAATAATTGAAGCCCAGAGGGCTTCATTGATTTCTCTATCTTCAAGACAACTATGAAGTATTAGAAATACAACTCAAATCCATGCCAGTTTTACACGAAGCTTTGCTTTCACTAAAACTAAATAAGCCTACCTTTCTAGATCATCCTCAAACATTGGTCATCTCCACGGCATTATGGTGATACCATAGGTGCAAAGATACTTTAAAAAAAATTTTAACAAGAAAATACTTTGAAGGACATATGTTTCTGCCTTATTAATTGAGTATTCTGAAACTTTCTTCCAGTGTAGAGCTACTGGAAAATAGCCAGAAAATCACACTCTTATTTTCATGGAGAGATTGCTATTTCCTAACTTTAAGACTTCTCCAAATATAACTCAACATCTTTCTTCCCATTGAAAACAAAAGTGCCTCTCAGCCTACAAATGAGCAGAATATTTTCCCAACAGGTCCTTTAATTTCCAGATGCTTGAAAATAAATGAAGAGTCAAAGGTTTTTCATAGACCACTTTCCCCTCCAGGAGACATCTGAGCATGTTAAGAATAAGCATCATTTAAAAAATTAATAAAGCAAGTTGAATATATTAAAAATATGTTTGTACAAATTTTATGCCATTCTTTGCACTTCAGTCCTTTTAGATACCCAGTGAAACTTTTTTCCTACACTTAATTCATGTTGTTAGTACATACAGGCTTTTGTAGTACAGAATGTCTTAATTTAACGAGAAAGATCATTACCATGCAATGCATTTATACACTGCAGAA
The DNA here is from genome assembly GCA_004026965.1 of Petromus typicus. Taxonomy (NCBI): domain Eukaryota; kingdom Metazoa; phylum Chordata; class Mammalia; order Rodentia; family Petromuridae; genus Petromus; species Petromus typicus. The sequence goes on from PVIR01000963.1 coordinate 15,358, forward strand.
TGCTCCACAAAAAGGTATCTGTGTCCTTGCAGATAAGGATGTTTCTGTTTAGATTAACTGAAAGAAAAACAAGTCTGACAATACATGTTGTCTTTAAAAATAAATAATCTGATTTCCAAACAACATCCCAAAGCCACTATGGGAATAGCTGTCATTCTGTCAAATAGAGTTGGCCTACTTTGTTGTGGACTGTCTCAAATGGCAAGGGCCAAATGTGTGTTTTTTGATTCCCAGCTGAGGTACAGCTTCTGGAGGCGTATGCACTGTTTGACCATCTCTCTCTTTTTTAATTAGGATGGAGTTAGAATTTTCGGTCTTGTTTCCTGGAGTTTGCTTAAACTCAATTAGGAGCAGCTATAGACAAAGCTTGGATGAAGATAAGGCTTATTGAAAGTATCCTCTAACTTCCTCTGAGAAGTGTATATGTATCCTACTTTTGATGGGGCCATTTAGTTTATTTCCTGTCACTCCAAATGCTAACTCCAGGACACTCTAATCACAACCTTCCCATCTCCACTCCCTACACATGGTCTGGAGCATCCCTTTCACCTTGGCTTTCATTAGTGCTTACCCAGCCAAGTTCCATTTTTCCAGGGTGACTGAGGCTAATGTGATAAACTAATGACTGATATTGGGTGAGCAACACATTAGCATTTAAATAGGGACCTTCTGAAGGAGACACACTTAGAAGAGAAGAGGTCTTTAGAGGGAGCAATTTGAGACAAGATGATGGGAACGGGTCAGAGGTAATTTTGTCAGATGGACCTTGAGGTTGTGGACAGGGTCAGCCCTAGTTTCTAGCCTTTCTCTCAGTCAGAGTTTCAACTCTTTGTGGCAGGATCCAAACAGCTTCCTGAGGTCTTTTGACATAAGTACTTTGACCTGGGGACATCTCCTCATGCTCTTTGATGGGGTCTATCTCTTCTCCTTCAGAGGAGCATACTGTTCCTGAAATGACTGGAAATGGAAGCCCTGTAGGTGTCAGGAAGGAAACATGATTAAACGTGTGGCAAATGGACATTTGAAAAGGTCCTAATCCCATGGCCACTGCCTTGCTCTTTCCCAGGAATGTCATTCACACAGAGTCCAAATGAACACTGCCTTCTGGAAACTAAGAGGGAGAAGGGTCTGCAAAAACCTGGATCTGCACTGGGTATCTGGAGTGGGTTCCTTGCAGCCTACTAGGACAACATATATGTATATGTCTCTCTTCTGTTTTATTTATTTATTTATTTATTTTATTTATTTATTCTGTTTTATTTATTTATTCTTCTGATGAGGGGCTCGGGGCTTCAGTCTTCATCGGGTTTTTTTTGCCTCCAGAAGTATGTAGAAAGCAAGGGGTTGCCAAGGGAATTAAAGACTGCCACTGGTGCATTTATCCAGTCTGCCTACATAATTCTTATACAAAAGCAGTCCTGACTTAAGCCTGGTGCTTTATTATCATTGTTCATATATTCAGTGCCCCTACCTTGGTTTTTGGATAAAAATGAAGTCAGAGACATCTATTCCAAAGCGGTTTCCCTGAATGGTGATTTTGATAACTTAATGCCTTTTCAGACTTTGGCTGCTACCACCGTTCTTTGGTTTGGATTTTTAAAGCAGCTGAATGGAATTGCTTAGGTCTGTGGCTTCTTTTTTTTTTAGTTCTGAAGAAATAACTTAGAACTCATCAAGGGCAAATGCTTGGGTTATAGGAACTTTAAGAAATTACTATGTTTATCATAAAGCAACCCAAAAGATCTTTTCATTTCTTTGATTGTTTAAAGTAAGCTGTTTGGAAATAAGACATCTTGGTTGTGGAGAGGGTTTATAATTGAACACAAAGTCTGAGCACTGGGACAGTGCAGTTTGGTGCTGGGATTCCCAGGGACTCTAGCAAGTGAAAGGGGTCAGAAAAAGTTTATTGGAATTTGATAGTAGCCTCTATGCAAACATTCTGATGAAACTGCAGCCAATTATTCTGTATGGTTTATTATGCCTGCACCTCCCTCCCGGCCTTCAAATTCTGTGGAGATTTAAATCTTTCATGCAGAACAAAGATTTGTAGCGTAATGACCTGATTTAGATACAAAGAAGAAATAAATCTGACAGCTGGGACCAGAAGATGTATTAATCTCCAAAGTTCGTGTGAGCCTTTGTTTCTCCTTTTGTGCTTTTCTTTTCTTTTTTTTATGCTATAGATGCAAAAAAACGGCGCAAGAAACACTATTTGTACTTTAACTCAAATTACATTGCTTGGGAGGAAAGGGGCAAGAAAGGGGGAGTAGGTGTTAGACAGAGTAGAAAGAAAGATTTTCTATTCTTTAGAGACAGACAACCTAGTGGGAAAGAAGGGAGATGGAGCTGGGCAGGTCTCGGCTGCCTGGCCTTGGGAGGAGGCAGCTGGACAGCGAGGGATTCAGCACAAGGAGCACAGGGGCACCTGGAAATTGTTTCTAATCACCGGGCATCATTTAGGTGGACATTCATCATATGGGCTTGGTACGGAGTAGCTAATTATTCTGTCTCTCAGTGTCCCATTTGACCTGTGGCTCCCACTGACCCTGGGTGAAGACTGAGCTGACTGTAGTCTGCCGAAGGACAGGCTCTGATGTGAGTCTTCTGAAGCAGCCCTGGCCCCTGGACACATGACCTCTTCAATTAGGTGTCTGAGTCTCACGTGGATGGAAAGCTCTGGGCTCATTTCTCCTCTTCTGCCTTTGCTTGATGTGAAAGTACATTATACAATATGATCATCTGACAGTAATTCTAATAGTTCCTCCTAACTGGGTAGCTGTTCTGCAAGGGAAAAATAATATTGTTTTAAAAAATCTTAACTTTTGGAAGTGAAGTGGGTACCACATGTGGCAAAAGGGAGTGTTGATTTAGTGGTCACATATAATCCTGTAAAATTAGTCATGAAGCAGACACAAATGTTAAGGAATAGTGCTGCTATTAAAATATATCTGTGTTCAGCTGTAGGACAAACAGATTTGATTCTGCTAGAGGGAAATTGAGAAGTCTATGTTGTCTTCACTCGTCTATGAACTTCCTGTGTGTGTTACTGACAGTTTGAGTACTTTGGACTGGAGGATATGGATTCCTAGGCAAATTCTCCAGGCTCCCAAAGAAATAAATGATCAAAATTGTCCTTCTGTGTTTTTAGTTAACTTCCTTTAGATCTCATTGAGCCAAGAGTCAAATGTACTATGAGTAAATGTGTTGGGCATTGTCAGAGATCTGTATTATGGAGAAAGGCTCACTCTAAAGGTCATAAAGTATTTCTCTCACATAGGTGATGAATAGCAGCTTGGAATTTCCTTGGCTCTGTTAGAGTGTGTGCTGAGGTGGCGGTAACGTTTGTCAGGGCCAGCCTGACTTGGCTCATTGGACTAAGTGAGAGGCAAAGAATGGAATTATCAGCCTTGTCAGGCTTTTATAGATAAGTCAGGAAATTTTCCTTAATGAGGTTTACAAGGAGTTTGCTTTAATATCAGAAGCTGTGACTACTACTTATATCTAGTATTCGAAGTGAGCTGGGTTTGAACTTATTGTAACTGTCACAAATTTCATCAAGGACCTGATGACTAAAATAGAAAAGCATAACCACAGGGATATTATATGTCCCTGGAAAGGGGGGCAGAACTTTGAATGTGCGGGATTATGATTTAAAATCAAACTGATAAATTCCAGAAGTACTGCAAATGGAAGCAGCATGAAATTGGGTAAAGACAAGATTGCAGTACTACCCTTCAGAGAATATAAATTAAACAATCAAAATGGCTGGTATGCCTTTCCAATAGAAAACGTAATTTGCATACTGCTTCATGGTTTACAGTTTTGTTTATCAGTCATTTCATAATGTAGTCTTCTGTCTAGTAAGTCTTCTTTCTATGGAAATAAAGGCAACAGGGAGCCCCTGAATTGTCAGGAGCTTATTTCCACACTTCCACTTTACATGTAAAGGTAGTTTTGAGGAAAGGCTGTGAGATTTCAAATACTGAAAAATGACAGCACCCTGGGAAAGGCAGAGGAGGCTGAGGCTGTAGCATTTCTCACGACGCAGCAGCCTGGTGCCATTTAGTGTGGCGCATATCTAATGCTCACAAGGTCACCCTTCTATTAGAGCATACCAGGATGCATTGTTTTTGCAATGCTCACACCAAGTATCATGAAAATATTAAATGATATTTCATAAAAATTTGGGCTTTTTAGTAAGCAAATATATGGAATTCCTTATTTTCTAAGGACATGATAAGTTTTTTTGACATTACAATTTGTTTTACTATTTTTTCACATGTAGCCCTAAATTTTAGTGTAGTTCTTACACAAATAATCATACAGTTTGAAGTAGTTGGGACTAAAATTGTAGAATTTTTAAGAACGTATTTTGAAAGCAAAAAGGAGTTAGATGGTTTTACATATTTTAACTGTTCCCTGCCTACATTCACCTTCATCTTTACAAGGATTTCTCATAAAAATGCGAAGCATGTTCAGAAAAAGGGCAAAAAATATCTTCCTGTATAAGGTAGTGTGCTGGAGATACTTATGTACTGAAACCCCAAACAGGCAAAGATGATTCTTCCTAACAGGTTAAATGATTTCTAATTTCAGTCTTCTTTGGATAAAATATTTCACTGTGGCTGCTGAGGCTAGGATTATCATGGAAACTTATTTAAAATAAGAATTACAAGGAAAACAAAAAAAATCAAAACAATAAAAAACCAAATTTCACTCTACTGTTTTGAAAACCTTGATGCATAAAATTTGCTGTTGAGAACAATTACTCACTTCAGGGAAAAAAAAACATGTCATGCTATCCATCTATGCATCAGCGGTAGAACCAACTCCTCACTCTATGGACTATTGCAAATGTCAGAGGCTATTCGTGGGTCTTGATCCAGGTAGTTCTTAGGAGCTCTGGTGTTATCTATGCAAACGCAGTTGTTTACATTAGGACAGAGTGTGTTGGTGAGATGAAGGAAGGAAGACAGAGCACGCACTCCACCACAGGCCAAAGCTCCTGATGCCACTGCAGAGGGTTTTGTCACCCCACCCACACATTGCAAGAACTTTTCTTGGTTTCATCATAAACTTATCTTTGACAAAACCAAAAGAACATGGAATCTCAGCTAAGTCAAAGTGAAAGAAATAAATAATCACAACTGCCTCTACCTGTTAGCTGTTTTCTTTGTCCCTCTCCACAGTGTAGATTGCAGTTAGCAGAATAAAAACTTTCACTCTTTTCTGAAACAAGAACTTCTTGGAATTTTGTCCTGAGTCAAAAAGACAAACCAATTCCATCCTTTCTTACATCCACTGAAAACATTGCTAATGAATATTTTGTGCATATTAAATAATATTTTTCTAGTTTAGTACAGAATGCATTCGTAAAGTGGTAAGTTGTGAAATACTGCTAATGGAGTCCTTATAAAATAAATGCGTTAACAGAGCCAGTTGTTTTGCTTTATGTTCTCTTCAGGAAACAGTCCTTTCTGAGTATTCAATAAATATTAAATAATTGGGGCTATAGTTGTGGAAGCACAGCCAAAGGCTAAGTGGTGTTTTCAAGGTTGTAAAACGTGTTAGCGAGGAAACCTGGGATTAGAATTAAGAGTTCTTAGCTTCTTCCTAGGGTTTGCATCACTATGTCCCTCTATTTCCTTAATCACATAAAGCCAGTCAGGTCTTTACTAACTCCTAATATAGTGCTCAGTTGGGCAAAATTTGAAGACCTCCAGGCAATGACCTGCTTTTCGATGGGAGAACCTATTTACTTCCAGCTGGAACACATCGAGGCAAGTCATTTCTCTTATGGCTCCATTCTTGCCAACAGACTGGAAAATAACTTATTAGCGATTCTAACATCTTGAGAGCCACAACAGCAGCTGCACTGAATATAGAACACACAGAAGAACTGGATATACTGTGAAGCTGGATTGATGGATGCAATGTTAATTTCAGGCCTGACTTTAGTCTTTCCAACAGAGGGTGAGTCAGAGGGGAACTCGAATGCCTATAAGATCAGATAGTCTCAGCCTCTCTGTAAATTGTCCTTTCGGCCTTTTGTATATGCTATTTCAGATCATATTTAAATTAAAAAGAAAGGCTTGTAGCTGACTCCTATTTTTAGAATCTCTCTATAGTTCACACTTCAAGATTTTTAATTAGGCCATGTAGCCTACTGGGGAGATAAGCTCAGTTAAAAATATGTGTGTATATTTATGAAATTAAAATTCTCTGTCAGCTCAAAGGAAACTAGGCTCAAATAATACATTATCTGTAATATGCTCTTCATCATACTACTGAATGTTTTGTAACTTAATGAACTGAGTAACTTAGAAATTACACCATTCACCATTCATGTGAGTTTAACTGGTACAGTTTCCCTATACCATTTGTCCTTCAGATGGCTAGCAACAGCATTTATGGAAAAATCTCTCAAGTTTAAAAAATGAAGAGGGAAAAATTCCAATTTTTTAGTGTTTTTTTTTTTTTCCTTTAAAAATTTCACTCTTGTCAAGTTAATATAAGGACTTAAAAATTTGAAAGTAAATGTTATTACTCAAGCAGCTGGAATTCTATATAGTTAAAACTTGGGTAGTTTAGAATGGAAAAAATGATTTAGTATTTGAATTCAGTTCTAAGTTGGTTCACATATGACAACTGGCATGAATGGTGAGAAAATAGCTATGGTTCTTTTTTTTTTATATACAGAGTCTCACTGTATAGTTGAGGCTGATTTTGAAATTGCAATGATTTTCCTGCCTCAGCCTCCTGAGCATTGTGATTACAGGTATAGAGCACTGTGATTACCGGTATAGAACACTGTGCCAGACCTTAAATACCAGTGTTTTAAGTGATACTAATCAGATATTTTAAAATGATAATCAGAATATAATGATTTACATTTATGTAGTATATTAGCACTAATTTTAGATGAATATCATAACTAACTGTGATGAGAAAGAAGTTAAAATTCCTAAGTAATTTCTGGCTGCCTAGTATATATAAGTGGCTTTGGATTTTATTACAGGAAGCCAAATAAAATGCTTAAGTAATAATAGTATAACAACATTAACGAATACCTCCACTTAGTTCATATTGTACTTCATACACATAGTCTCATTGAACATCACAGTATCCTAATAGGGCAGAGACTACTGTGATCATTTTAGAGATAAAGAAACTGAGTAATAATGTGTATAAAGAAATGGGACTGGCCAGATTTGAACACAGCTTAGCCTGACCCTATTATTATTATTATTATTATTTATTTTTTTTTTTTTGAGACAGTGTCTCACTTTGTAGTTCAGGCTGGCCCTGAGCTCAGCCTCAAGCTTACATCAGCAATCCTCCTGCCTCTGCCTCCCGAGTGCTGGGATTACAGGTGTGAGCCACCACGCCCGGCACTGTGGTATGTGGTACTAGTTGCTGCTGGGCGTGAGTCTCCACACCCAGTATGGTATGTGGTTACCGGGGATTGAACCCTGGTTCTTGCGCTTGCAAGACAGGCACTGGAACCACTGAGCTAAATCCCTGGCCCGACCCTATTATTTTAAAAAGTACACAGATACTGGGAGCACTTACTTGTTTAACTTGTTTTTTAAGCCATATAGTGTAAATTTCTGGCATGATTATTTTGCTGGAAAAAATAACTTACTATTAGATGCATATATCTTATATAGATGGTTTTCATTTAAAGGGCATTTCCAAAAATACTATGTTTTTTAAAGATTGACAGTAAATGATTAAATTAATTTTTGCCAGCACGGAGAGGAGCTTGCAGAGAAATGAAAACTATGCCTAACAACTATAAAAAGAAACCTTGTGCATGGTCACACTGTGGCTACACGTGTAGGAGGGTGATGGAAATTAATTAAAAGCAAAGCTAAGTAGAGAAGGGCACCTGCTTTGAGGTGAAACAACTGTTTTTGGCGAATATTTTCACTTCTGTGGTTCCAGTCTCTCTTTTTCATGACTTTACTTCAGAATTCCAGGCAGCTGTGAGTTTTAGCCCACTCTTTCTCCACCTTCCAGGACCCTGGCATAACTGTCCTTAGTGACTGATGGAACTCCACAATTGCACCTGGGTGGGGGGTGCCCGCCTGCAAGAAGATTCCTGGATCAGAGGCTCATATAGCAGCTTGTCTCCCTTTACATTCCTGGGAGAGTTGGGGCTCCCAACTTCCTTTGTGGAGTGAAAGTATAGAGCTGATTTACAAGGTAAATAAAATATCAGAGGAAGTGGAGGTTAGCTGTTACTTTTGGCTAAGAGAGATTTATGAGATTACATAGTAACTGAAACTATACTTTAAGCTACAGTCATTATGGTCTACATAGTCCTATACCTCATTAGAGGAAAAAAACGCAGAGAATAGAGAACACTAAGTCCTTCTTCTGTTAAAAAATGTTTCTAGTCTTGGTGCAGATGTGATCTATAATCAAAAGAACACTACATTTTTATAGCATTTTTCCATAGCAGGTTTCACGAGAAATTGTCAATCATACCCTAACAGAGTTGAATGTAAAATCTTTCTGTTTTGTGTTTGGAGAAACTGAGGCACAGAGACATTCTGCACTATTAAAGTACAAGCAAAAAGCAAATGGCTGAGGCAGAAACACCTGGAAATTTTATTTCCAGTTTGTGTTTACCTGTCAAAGTCTTCCACAAAGAACAACAGAGACAGAGACAGGTAGAGGGAGAGAGAAAGAGAGAGGTGAAGGAGAGGGAAGACCTTACTAGCTTCATTGATATGCTGCGAAGCACCCCATATTCAATTCCATTTTAAGAGCTTTTTCCCTACAGCAGTGATGGATTCCATGAGTACTGGAGCAAGTTAAGAGACTAAAGGGTGCTTCTGCATACAGTGAGATATTTGAATGTGTTTTTGAAAACTAAAATTACTGGAACAAAACCTGTAAAAGCTCAGAAAGATCCTTGTTATAAGGGTGAAAAGATTCATGTAAATCTGAGGCATTTGACTCAACACATAAGAGTTTTGTCCATGTGCCAACACCATCTTGACTGCTATGTCCCAGTCCCCCAGGGTGATCCTGAGGCCAGCAGCGTTAAAAGCCCCATCACAGATACATTGAATCAAAATATATTTTTGACCAAGATCCCAGGGATATGTATACACTTTAAAATTCGATGATCACTGTGCTAACCCACACAAGAAGGTCAGAACCAAGTATCTTTAAAGATCCTTTCTGGGAACGAGGATTTGTTTGTAAAGCCTCCCGGTAGAATTCTCAAATGTTCTCATTTGTATTAAGTGGGAATTTTTCTCAAGGCAAATGAATACTTGGTTTAGCCTCTAACAGTGATGGGTCTCTCTCATTCTTTTTCTTTTTCCTCCCTTCTTCCTCCTTCCTTTCTTCCTTCTCTCTCTCTCTCTTTCTTTGTTTCTTTCTGTTCTGGGATCAAATTCAGAGATTGCCAAGTTAGGCAAGTGCTGTACAACAGTGCTGAGGTATATACTAGGCCCGCACTGGTGTTTGTAAGTCACATTACCTTTACTTCCATTCCACCTAACACGAAGATGAAGATAATAGTGATTTTGTTGGCCTTATTACTACTGAGTCTGAAGTTTTAATAAAATACAGTAGTATAGGCCAAAATATAGTCTGGCTCTTGACTTTGTGCCTAATGAAACTATAAATGTTAATGTATAAGGATAATTTTGTTTAAAAAGTTTGGTTTTTAGCATAATTTAACTTTCACCTTCTTACTCCCAGAGCAGAATTATTCACATTTGAAATTACTAAGTGAAAATTTAATCCTAACTTTACATCTGGCACTTTACTTCATATGCTTGCATTCAGTTTCAGAAAGAGGAATGTATTGGTAAGGCTGATCTCATTTTACACAGTATTTTGTAAGCTTTCTTTATCTGAAAATAAAAGGCCAATTTAGTCCTTGGGCAATGTTAATTATAAACCAGACTAAGGCACTGAGCCTGTCTTTGTAGAAAGAGGAAACACATGAAATTTCTTTGGAGGTTGGCTTCTTTTAATGAGATAAGTACAGGGCAATGTTTTTACTTATAAATAAGTTGTGTAAGGAAGAATAAAGGCTTTGAATTTTGCAGATAAGCCTCAGGCTAAAAAGCACAGAGACATGGAATTGTGCTCTATGTTCTCTAGCCTTTAAATGGCAGTCTTTTTAGATGAGGAAGGTCTCAAGTTTTTGTAAGAGTCACTGTGAATAATACATATAACGGAGGCCCAGGAAGGATTTTGGCAGTGCCCAACTGCGTTTGCTAAGTGGAACTTGAGGTGATGGACTGAGCAGGAATCTCCAGAGCCATGTACCAGTGGTTGAGTCTGACTGAATCTTGAGGCAGGTTGTTCAGCCACGTGTTTGAACAATTCTTTTGCTTGGCTCACTTGGGAAGGGTGACAATGTCAAAACAGATGTATTCACTGTGTAACTGTGCTACTACTAATATACACCAGGCATTATACCAAGTAATAGGTGCCTTGTGACATTGGTCTCCTTGGAGAAGTATACTCATTTTAGAGAGGAGAAAACTGGTGTTAAAGACATATAACTATTCCAAGGTTAAGCAACTTGTAAGTGGCTGCAGCAGAACTCAGATCCAAGTTTCTTGGGACTTATGACCGAGTTCCAGATGTCTGTGCTAGTCTGTACCATAAAACAAAAACTTTGAGGTTTTCAACTAAAGTGTGCTATATAAAGACTGATTACACTCTTTAAGACAGTCAAGTTATTTCTCACTGCACCTCATCTACAAGTTAAAGTGTTCTTCATCATGTACTGATTTCCCGGAACTGTAGCTCTACTTAAGTTTCCTTGTGGTCTCTCAATTTTTTCCTCCATATATTCTAGTAAAGGAAACCTCTCTTGGGACCCTTAAGTTTTTCTTCTTTTATTCTTTCTACTTTGGCTTCCTTTCATTTTCCCACATCAAACTAGACAGTAAATGAGATGATAGATGTGTAAGTATTTTGAAGAGTTAGAAGCAAATCAAACATAAAATATTATGATTATGTCTGAAACAGCTTTCTACATCTGCTCAATGAAACAACTCCTTTCCAATCAAGACACTCAGCAACATTCTTTTGGAAATTCCACAAGGCAGAAAAGCTAAATCAGGCACACGAGCTGCCTAGTGAATCAAAAGGGCCAAGCTGGGTTTTATACCTAAGTACACCTTCATCCTGGTGAAAGGCAGCTCCAGCTTCAGTCATGGGGAAATTTTGAAGCAAGTGTGTATTGTGTCACTTGAAAATAGTTCTATGACCAAGAGGCTAAATAACCTTCTTTTTCCAAATAAAATGAATCAAATGATTATGACAGCATACAGACTGGCTAAAATGAGTGGAATAAGCAAGTAAAACAATGACACATTAAAGTGAAAGAGGGTCAAGAACTCTTTCTACAGGAAGCAGTATACAGTTTTTTGTTTTAATTTTTAGAAAAATTGGTTGTTAAAACTAAGTTTTTTCTGTATGTATATAATAAATATCATAACTAGTTTAGAAATCATACAGGCTTCATAAATGCCTGAAGTTTAAGTAAATGTTCTGTGTGAGTAGCTGTGAAATCTCAGATGGAATGCAATTCTTGATTTATCTTTTTAAAACTTTATGTCCTTGTGGGTGCTTTGTGAGTCCTGCCAAGTGAATCATCATCTATGTGTTCTCAGATTTCTACCAAGGTCGCTAGTCATAGTCTTGTCATTATTTATGGGGCTTGAAATTTAGTTCTATTCACATGATGATTAGTGGACTGCAGAGTTCCTAGAGAACCTAGTGACTGTTCCTAGCACTGGTGCCTCCAGGATATCCTCTTGTCTTACCCAGAGTGCCCAGATCCCTCTTTCCTGCCCTTTCGTCCAGCTGTTGGAGAACAAGATCTCCACCAAATAACAGTGAGGATGCAACACAGAAGTTATTATTACCCTTCATCCTATGAGTACTCACAAAGGATCTATTAAAATTGTCTGATAAAGAATTGCTTTTAAAGTTATCTTATATTAATATTTATTATTCACTTATTTATAGGAAACTGAAACAGTGAAGAGCATGTGATTTGTTAAAGTTGTACAAGTATTTTTATGGCTGTTTCAAGTTTAAGCACTATGTAAAAAAAAATTCGAATGGGTTAAGTGTTTTCTTTTGGGGAGATAACTATGCTGTTTATATGAGTTATTTCAGTTAAAGTGCAAGGAGTCAGAAGTCTTTAGTGTCTCATCCCATGAAGGTGAACATAATTTGAATGAGAACTACTTATTTCCTACTTCCCCATCTTGTTACTGGCTTCCCTTGACAAATATTTACTACTACTTTAATCTTGTCCTTGATAGATTTTGTAGCCATCTATTTGACATACAGATAGTGAAAGTTACTTTCTTATTAGGAACAGTTTTTGGTATAATTTAATGAGAAGAAATGTCACACATTCCAAACTAAAATGAGTGTGCCAGCCCCTATTCAATTCTTAGAATATTGAAAAGCTCAGATTCAGCCAAGAGCCATGTGAAAGAGAAAAGTGAGCAAATTATTAATTTGGTTTATTCTTCATAGAAGCTCTAGAAGCAAGCCACTATTTTTCATTTAATTAAGATTTATGTCTTTACCAGGGATGTAACCACAAGTATATACCTCCTAGATCTGACATCTTACTATAAGGTAGAAATTGCATGAAAGCAAAACTTTGAAAAGAGGAAAAGAAAACATAAGAATTTAAATTTATTAGGGGATTTATAATCTGGACATTAGCTTTTATTTAAATCAACAAACTCTTAGTACTAGAAATAAAATTGTAAATAGAGTCATAGTTTACAAATGTGTTTCATGAAGTTCTGTAGTTTAGTGGATTTAAACTGACTCCGGCACTTATAAGCTGTGGGAACCAGAGCAAGTTAACAGATTTTTATAAATAAAATAGTAGCAAAGAATGGAAAGACAAATAATCACTTTTTATGTGCTGCAGTTTTGAATTAATGAATAAGAAGTGCAGAATGAAGTATGTTCCAGATAATAAGAATTTAATCAATGTAAGCTACATAGTGTATTCTTACCTATAGCGAACACTGCTATCATATAAACCACATCATCTAACAAAAAAATTCTGCCCTTATTGTGTTTATTTACTGAGACAGTCTATATATTTTATCAGGCATGGAGTTCATTATTAATTACATTTTGATTGAAGGACCATGGAAAGGTCTAGATAATCCCTCACCCTGACACTCTCATTTATTATCCTAAATGTTTCCTGGGGACTTGCATCTGATGTAAATTTCTAGAAAATGTAACACTAATGAAATCTTATTCAGACTATTGAACACAGGCCATAGCTAGAGAAATTAAGGTGAAAAGATTATACAACTGGGATTTTCTTTTTGTTGATTAGTAATTTGTGCCTTGTAGTGAGCTAAAGATAAAATGATCCAGTTTAAGGCCTCCACTCTGGGGATTTAGGAGTAGAGAAGAATTTTCAGCTCTGTTATGGTGCTGACCTTCTGAAATTAAGAAATAAAGGAGTTATAGGATTTGAAACATAGCTGAGATTGCATTATAATAGTCTGATAAATAACTATGAAAAGTTTATTAGACCACTTATTAAAAAATGACTTCTCTCTACCGTTTGTATTATACTGGTGATAAAAATGAACAAAATCAGCATTAATTTTCAGTCCCTTGAATAAATTGTTTCTCACCTTGGATGAAAAGGTGAGTGCTTATTTTTGCTGCTGTCTTAGTAATCGTTTTATGTTTCCAGGTGTTTGAAATTTTAATCACTAAAACTTTTATGTACCCATAACTCTGTAATTCAAAGAAAAACAAAACTGTCTGTGGCCATTACCTATTTACTTGAAAATGGGTTCATTTAGTGCCAGGAAACATGTATTTCATATTTCTCAGCTTTAATTTGTATACACAAGCTCTATTAAAAATAAAATCATTGATTTTTTTTTTCAAGAAGGAAAAATAGCAGCCATTAGGGCTTATTAGTTGCAGCAGAGAAAAGGGCCTTCCTGTCTACCTTTATCTAATTATTGAAAGCTATAGCAGAGTTTTGTAAGTTTCTTTTAAACCTACTTCAACACCGTCAAGAGAATGTCAAGAGACATTTTCATATAACTATTTCTGTGCTGGTGATAGTGGTGATGATGGTGATGATATTTCTTTACCCTTTGAAAATTATGCTGTAATAAGTAATATGAATGTGTCACGTCTTTCCTTTGTTTTAGAATAGAAAGTTTTTGGAATTCTGGTCATGATGAGATTAAATAAATTCATTGAATATTTACTTGAGAAATACCTCGACAGGCTCTATAAAACATACGGATAAGCTTACAAGTATTTTCAATCCAATAAAACCCCAAGTGCTCTTTATATCAATACATTGTTGTCTTGGAAACTTAGAGTAAAAGTTTGGAATTAAATTATCTCAGATCTTTTAAAATCAAACTGAGTGGTATTTCCAGGGTAAGTTTTGGAGACATAAAAATTAAGTCCTTGGAAAGGTCTTTGACTGTATTTTCTTAGTATTGTCCTAGAGAATAGTGCTTTTATGGGGTACACTGGGGGCAGGGAAATTTGGGTAAGTTTCATGACCATGCTAATCGTGAACTCTTGAATCACTGTCCAGCAGGTTCTGAAGGGTCTTGTAATCCAGTAAATTAAAATAAAATTATTGTTTGCTTGCTTAATTTACCCTTTAAGTGTATCCTCACTACTCAAAACATGGAGCATGAATAGGGGATAATTAAATCACTATGGTCACTATGTAACTTGGTGGCAAGTACCTAAAATTGTTAGCAAAGTTTTGTGGAAATTTTAATGATTCTAAATATGATGTGTATGCACTTTTAACTTAACCTTATCTTTGTACTACAAATGAATATGTTGAAATATTACTAGAGCTTTTTAAAAGTAATACAATCAATTGAAAAAGGAAGCTGCTCTACATTTTGATATTTTATTATTTTCCTGTGAATTACTTTGGGCAGCTCAGTGACAACTTTAAAAATCAAAACACCAGAAAATAATCCTTGCATATCTATGCCTGATTCAGCCAGGAGTCAGATTTTGAAAATTTATACTCTTGAGGAGAGGTCCTTAATCTTTGTTTTAGGTCAAAACTGGGTTTTCTAAGCCCTACATTAACCCATGATAATGACAGATAAAGAAGAGAGCAAATAGCTTGTGCCCATATTACAGATGTCATTCTAATGGATTCTGACTGCTTGTCTACCTACAATATCTCAGATTATACAACTAGTATAAGAGGCGGTACTGAATCTGTATGGCTATAAAAATTATACTCTTAACTTCTACAGAAGACTGTCTCTGATATTTTTTAAAAGAGATGGGTGAATATTTGTGAAAAGTTCAATGAACTGAGATTCCAGTAGTCATTGGGAATACTAGACATCCAAAGAAGGATTAATTATCAAATGAATTATATAGGCCCCATGTAATATTGTGATATAATAACAAGAATCAGTACAATTGGGGAAACATTTTCAAGCTATGATTCCTTGAAAGTGATGGAAGAGGAGTGACAGTTTTGGGATTAGGACCACACAAGGGCAATATATGCAACCTTAGAGAACAGAGGGTTTTAGGAATGAGGTGGGTGTTGATCATTGCTCATAATTAGGAAACAGTGTTCTGGGCTTACAGTTGGACTTGTACACTACAGTAGGACAGTAATTAGTATGCTAATTTTAGATGTGAATACTGCTATATTTTGTTTAATATAACAAGTCTTTGCAAAGGACCAACATTATTGGCAAATGGTTGATCTTGAAAAAAATGCAATGGAAAAAGCAGGGCATATTAATGATAGATGAGTTACAATCATGTGAACATCAAGGAGGGATTTGTAACATAATTCTGAATCCTCAGAAAAGAAAAATAGGTATAGGAAAGTCAAGGGTGGAAAATTATTAAGTTGACAGCAATTTGGAACAAGAAACAAACAGAAACTCCTTTATCAGAATTGGCCATGCATCTTTATAACTCAATTTTGAAATGAGATTTAGGTCCAGTTACTCAAGTCTGGGTGAGCATTTCTCCTTTTGGAGAAACAGCCAGGAGGTCTTGAAGGTGGACTTGAGAATATGGGGGAAGGATAGGTTGATTGAAATAATTTTTGCCTTTGATTGTAAGCAGACTAAGGAAAAAGGAGCATAAGTGATTGTGAAGGTGAAAACCAATTTGATCCTATTGTGCTGTAGAACTGGGAATAGAATCTGTTTGAGAGAAAGGAAGAAATAGAATATTATAAGTTGCAAAGCTAGCATGAACAGAATTATGAAGACATATGTGGGAATGCTGTAATCCTCTATGACTGGGAGAGTCTGTGCATGCTAATAGCAGGTAACAGGTTGAAAAGTAGCATTGAAGTCAGACTATCAAGGAACTTTATTTCCATACTCAAGCGATTACCTTTTCTTTGCTGGCAATTGAAAAACTCGGAATACTTTTAAGCAGAGTGGCTGATATCATCAAAGCAATTGTGTAGAAGTATAATTTAAGAAAAGTTCATAGGGTAGATTGGCATGGGATAGATGAAGAGTTCAGTTAGAAGGAATTTACAATAGCTTAGTGTAAAGCAAAAAAAATTTGAAATAGGTTGGTAGCAGTGGGGCTTGCAATTTAGGGAAAAGATGCAGGAGAGATAGCAAAATCAGATTTGACAGGATAGGAAACTACTGGGGTAAGTGACTGAAGTATAAAGATGAGTGAAAAATTATGGTGCAGTATGTATGAGTCAAATTTCCAAGAGGAAATATGTAAGTAAAAAGTGAGAGATGGTCTCACATAAACAAGAGGTCTGATTTTTATCATTGTTTGATTTAAAAGCATAGCCATTGCAGAAAGTATGTTTGATAGGCCATTGGAAACTAGACAGGATATTTGTGGGAGAGCTGAGGGCTAATGCTATATATTTGTGATACTTCTTCTTTTGAAATGTTATTTGACATCATGAAAGTAAATGACCTAGTAATTCCTCTTTTGGGTATGTATCTGGAAGAAATGAAACCACCACTCAGCAATGAGCTACCCCCTTTTGTTCACTGAAGTATTCAGTCAGAGCAGCCAAGAGAATTATCCAAGTGTTTGTCAAAGAATGAATGGATTAACAGTGGTATGTATATACAATGGAATATTATTCAGTACTGAATAGAATTTTGACATTTTTCACAATGTAGAAAGACCTGGAGGACATTATGCTAACTGAAAAATAAAGACATAGCAAGAAAAATACTATAAAATCTCTCTTATATGTGGACTATATTTTAAAAATCAAATATGCAGAAATAGAGAAAAATAGGGATTACCAGAGATGACAGGTAGGGGGAAGAAATGAAGATATTTATGGTGCATGTGCAGTGTACTAGATATTTAGTGAACAAGCCTAGAGATCTACAGTGTCATATAAAGACTAGAGCTAATAAAATTGTATTGTGTTTGGGATTCTTGCTAAATAAGTAGAGTATTTTCCATGCTCACCACGAAAACAACAAAGATAGATGACTATGTGAAACGGTGAAGTTATTAATTTGCTTTGCTATAGTAAGCTTTTTACTATCTCTGTGTATCCGCATAACCATATGTCACTTAAACATGCATAATAAAATGTGTTTTTTAGAATAGAGAGTGAAAATGAATTTGAGGGTGGCCAATATAATGTGAAAAAAGAGAAGAGCATTTCACATGAGAAATGGGTAAGTAGTCAAAAACTCCAAATACTGCAGAGAAGTCCAGGAGAATATGAATGAAGAGAATGATCACTGGAGATTCTAACATGGCTGATTAGAGGAGGTACGTTAGACATACTCAGAGAAGGAGCACTGCAAAAATACAGATACTCTGAAATTGGGAACACAGTCACACACAGAAATGCAAAAGTGGAAAATCAGTCTGAAAGATGATTTAGATCAAATTTAATACCTGGACTGTTGAAAAGAGGAAATGGCCCCTGCTGGGCTGCACCTTCTTTACCTGTGAGAGTGCCATTTTGAAAGTGACTCTTAACAGGTTGAAAGGAGGAGCCAGTACTTCAGAACCAGACTCCTAGGAGAGATTCCTCATGGATCTTCCCTGCCATGTGGAAGAGCAAACTCAGCCCAAGTTTAAAACCTCTTCTCCCTTAGCCACTTACTAGTCTAATAATTTAAATGCAAGATGACCAAAAGTTGCATATTTTTTGTTAATTTTAAAAAGATAATTTTAATTAAATTAAAAAAGATAATTTTAATTAAAATTAAAATTTTGATTTTAAAAGATAAAAGGAAATGTAAATATGACAATTTTATCAAAAGTGTTCAGTAATTTTTCTGTCCATAGTGTATCTTAAAACATCCAATATATAATACAATTTTGGATAATATAATATAATATAATATAATAATATAATACTTTTGGAAAGTAGTGTGCATCATTGGGTTTTTTTTTTTTTTTTTAGATTTGTATCTTTTTTGGTACATTGTATATACACATCGGCACACTCTACACTGTTATGTTAACTTTTCCTTCCCCCACCGTGGATGGTAGAATTTTAATTGTCTAACTACCAAGTGCAATAGTGAAGATGTTGATGATGAATATCCTAATTGGTATTTTGCTATCCTGTATCTTTCAATTATATGGCTTATTAGATCTAATGTAAATTGTAAATGCCTTTTTGAACTCCTTGTTTTAAATAAATAACAAATGAGTTCCACATTATTTGGTCCAGAAGGTACATAAATATTTTATAATTATATTTTATTTATTTTTTTGATTACAGGATAGCTTGTTAGATGTTGGTCAATCCTGTCAAAGGAGAATGTACTACATTTTCATTAAACAGCTCAAACCATGTTAATTCTGTTCCACTAAATTTGAATTTGGGATGATGTAAGCCTGGAATTGCAAGCTACCATTTAGATACACCCAAGTTTGCCCATGTCTTTAAGCTTGTCAGGTCTTCACTCTCTAGTTATTCAGGCCATTAAAATACTTTTTGTTGTTTGCTTATGAGATGTATTCTCCTTTGCATAAGAAAAAGAATTAACTGACCCTAAAATAAGCTCTAGAGTGAAAGTACAATGGGCATTTTAAGAGCTGGGCATAGAAGAATGAAGACTTCCATCATATTTTTAAGAACCTCATACTTAAAAGTATTATCTTAGACTGTAAAATGGAAAACTGTGTCACTCAGTGGTAACACAGAAGTGTAAAGAGCCTCTTTTGGTATCTTGGTGTTTAGGCCACATGCTTAATGAGGTTGATACACTCATGTAGGGGCTTGGTTGTAAGAAGGAAAGATGCTAGATTTTATGGAATATTATGATTTGAAGCCTCAGTAAGGTCTTACCAAAGAGAGGTAGCTTAGGTAGAAACTATTTGAAGAAAGAGAAGGAGAAAACGGTTTCCTAAAATGTAATCTTTCTGGTGACAGCCCAGAATTCAAAGTGGGTATAAGAATCTACTTTTACAGATTTGGAAAATCATAGTTCTCTGTATCCAGTTAAGGATATTTCCACAA
This sequence comes from Petromus typicus, assembly GCA_004026965.1. Lineage (NCBI taxonomy): Eukaryota > Metazoa > Chordata > Mammalia > Rodentia > Petromuridae > Petromus > Petromus typicus. Next base: position 34,862 of record PVIR01000963.1, read on the forward strand.
AGTTAGGATGGTGTGTTCAGTTGGGAGTTGCGAAACAAATCAGGACTGAAGTTTGGGGCCTGGGGAAAGTTCATGTTTATGGGCTCCTCCAGGCAACTTCTGTTATGCCTCCCTGCCAGAAAAAGAGGTCAATTTGCACTTAATAGCTAGGAGACAGCTTAGGGCACAGGGCAATTAGTGCTCAGTGACTAATTGCTTCCTGAAAGAAACAAAAATGAATGTCATTAGATTGAGCCCAGAGAGGTTGTGTTGAGCACCTAAATATGTTGCTAAAAGACAAAATTACCAGGCTATGTTGAACTTTTGAAAACCATGACTTACTTAGATCTATATGAATTGAATAGTAAATCATTATATTGACCTGCAAGCAAAAGATTAAAATCTTTCTAAATATTTAAGAGAATTAGAATTCCCAGGAAAGGTCAATTCTGGCAAACTCAGCTCAGTGTCAGTTGTCTCAGTCCTGAAATCTCTGTCAAAAAGTACATTTAAAAGAAAAGTTCTGTATCAAGATTTATTTATTCATCTAGAAATTATTTACTAGATGTCATGGGTCAGACTCTGTGATCTAAGCGGTATACATTTTAATGGAACAGATAGATGCTCCCTCATACAGAACTGAAATTCCAGTGCAGAGACCACACATATAAATAAACAGATGAGTAGATAGTATGTGACTGTATCAATGATATGAGGAAAAACAAGAAAAGCTATCATGGAAATTTACTTAGCAGGAGGTGTTAGTATGATTTGGAAACTCTGCTTTCTTCTGTAGAGTATTAATAAGGTGTTTTGGCCCATCTACTAAAAAGCACTGAAGTAATACATTAGCTTTGCCTTTGACAGTGTACTTATCTTTTTGAGGGGTCCAGACCTTTTATAGTTCTCAGTTACATTTCTACTACATAGATAGGCAGTAGGGGATGGATTTAATTATTGAGATATTTGAGCAGAGTTGTTGAAGGCCATCTTCACTGTGCAGAGACAGTAACTTGAAATGCAGACTAGATGGCATATTACCAACCACCTAATGAATCTACTCCTCCCAGTTGGGGTCTCCAGCGCATTTACTCATCTTCAACCAGTGTAATTAAAGATGAAAAGTATAACGCTGATGTATCCTTCTCTGGGGAGGGAGTTGTTTTAATTGTAGACCCATCAGTGGAAAATGAACTATGCTGGAGAAAGATCACGTTTAATTACACACCTGTTGGTGGTATCAAGTGAAGCTGTTGCATTCTGCCATAATAGGGAGACTATCTAGGAAACCCACAATTTGGCAGAGCTCAAAATATCACCTCATTAGAGCTTACAGTTGCTGCCTTTTTCAATCATTGAATCATCAGATTTTAGGTGAAAGGGGCTTGAGGTTGTTTAGTCTAATTCACATAATTTACAGATGGGACAACGAAAGTCTTCAGTGCTTAACTGACTTGTCCAAATTAATAAAAATAATTTGAGCTGTATATATTAAGCTTTTGTGGATTGCTCATGTCTTGGTGGATACTATCTGCTTGAAGTTGAAAGTAGACAGCAGAGGCCAGAACCTTCTTTCAAGAGTTCTCAGAGAAAGCTTAAGAATACTGCCCCAAATTTAACTTTTAGGCAGCTTTTTTTACAATTCAAGATAGAGATTATCAATCAGAGACAAATGATAATGATCCTAGATCCTTTAGGCATCTACCCACCTAATGGAACTGTGATCCACTGTACACATGTGTGTGAGAGAGAGGGAGACGGAGAGGGAGAGGGAGGGAAGCAGATATATATATGGAGAGACAAAGAGAACAAACAGGTTCATTTATTAATTCCACAACTTTTTATTGGGATCCTATTGTGTACCAGGTACTCTTATGGGTTCTTGTTAAAAAGACATAAACAAAAGAGATAATCAGTCTTTTGTGGGATCTAAAGCAATTGGGAAAGCTAGAGCATGCTTTTGACACTGTTGATATTTTAGGCTACATAGTTGTTTGTTGTGGGGCTGTGTGTGCTGTCGGATATTTAGCAGGATTTCTGGCCTCTGCTCACTAGATGCCAGCAGCACACCCCCAGTTGTGACAATCAGAAATGTCTCCAGATGTTGCTAAATGTCCTAGAATGGCAAAATTTTCCCCAGTGGAGAGCCACTGAGCTAGACAATAAGCAAGTGATCACACATAATTAAATAATTATAATGGTATCTAATTCCTTTTTGTTATATTTTCTGGCTGGTTAATTTAGAAAATAGTACAGAACAGAAATATTATTTCTTGATGATAAACTTGTTACTGAAATGTAATATGCATATGAAAGTGCATGAATCATAAGTACCCAACTTGAAGAATTTTTTCTTTTTGTAACAAACAGAAAATATTCATGGAATTGGCACTTGCTACCCAGATACAAAATAAAATAGGACCAATTCTTTAGAAGCCTCTCTCTCTCATGCCCTCCCTAGGCCCTATTCCAACTTCTACCACACCACTTATATTTTATCACAGGCTGCTTTTGCTTATGGTAGGTTTTCTGAAAGTCAATCCTGTTGCATGTGGAGCAGTTTACTTTTTTCCTTTGCATTATAGTATCTCATTTATTCTACTTCTGATGGACATTAGGGTTGTTTCCAGTTTGAGAACATTATGTACCATCGCGTATACCTTTCTAAACTGTATAATTCAGTTTTTAAAATTATATTCTGAGAGTTGTACAATCATTACTACTACCTAAATATTAGAATATTTTCATCATGTCAAAAGAAATCCTGTACCCACTAGCAATTACTTCTTATTCTTCCTCTCCTCTGTTTCTGGTCTCTGTCAACCTTAATTTCCATGAATTTACTTGTTGTGGACATTTAATGCAATGGACATAAAAATATGGAGTCCTTTCTGAAATCTCTCAGTTTGCATATTTTAAGATTCTTGTGTATATAGTGTATATAGTGTATTCCAGTATATACTAGAATTTTATTGTTTTATTAAGGTAAAATAATACCCCATTGTTTGTTTATGCCACATTTTACTTATATATTTATTTGTTGATGGTCACTTTGGGTGTCTTCACTTGAGGGTATTATGAATAATACTGATATGAATATTCATGGGTGAGTTTTTGCTTGGACATTAGTTTTTATTTATCTTGGATATATACCTAGGAATTGTTCATTGATATAATAACTTTATGTTTAATATTGGAGAAACTGTCAAACCATTTCCTCAGTAGCTGTACCATTTTAATATCTTATCAACAATGAATGAAGGCCCTACTTTCTCTATACTCTTATTTACCCTTGTTATTGCTTGTCTTTGTATTTTGGCAGTATTGTTCAACCTCCCACTTCTCCTTTCTACCCTTCTTGAACTATGGTAATCTTTATATTCTCTTCTTTAAAATCAACTCTTTAGCTTCTTTTTATGGATGAGAAGTTAATTGAATGTGTAGCTGTCTTTCTGTGCCTGGGTCATTTCACTTAATGTAGTGTTCTCTGTTTCTCCCTATTTTACCACAGATGACAGGATTTCACTGTTTTTATGGCTGAATAATATTTCATTTTTTTGTGTACTCTATTTTCTTTATCCATTCATCTACAAGTGGACACCTTAATTGATTCCATATCTTGGATATTAAGAATAGGGCTGCAATAAACATGAAAATGCAGATATCTCTTTGATATACTGATTCCATTTCCTTTGGATATTTATCCAGTAGAAAGATGGTTGGATCATGTTATAGTTATACATTTAACACTTTGAGGAACTGCTATAATGCTCCTCTTAATGTCTGAGTTAATTTCTATTCCTACCAAGGATATAAAAGTTCCTTTTTATCTATATCCTTGTTAGCATTTGTTATTTGTTGCTGTTGTGGAAGCAGTCTGATTGAGGTGATATTATAGTCTAAATCTTAGGTCTAAGTGTCTCCCCAAAACTGTTAGATGTAAATGTTGTTTGGAAGGGTTGGACCACTGGGGATATGACTCAGAAGGGAATACTCTCATGCTCAGTTCCTCTTCTCTGTCTGCTTCCTGTCTGCTGTGTCATGACCAGCATTCTTCTGCCAAGACATTCCATCGTGTGTTTTTGCTTTGGCAAAAACTAGCTTGTACTAGCTTGTACTAGTGACAGATCTTGGCATCATTTATATGGTTCTTATTTTTTTCACTGGCAGAATGTAAGCATTTTAGGGTAATGGAGAATTTCACTCATATTTTAGAAGAAGGCCTGAGAGGTCAGGCAGTATGTCTCCAAGAGGGAAGAGTATAAAGCTCTGAGAGTGAACCTAAAGTGAAATGGAGACCCCTGAAAGTTAGAGATGACAACAACATGTAGCTCCGGCCAAAGAAAGCTGCAGACAGCCAGCAGTGTCACCCCAAGAGAGGAAGTCATGAGGGCTGGAGCCAGCGATGCAAAGGACAGAGTTGCTCAGTCTCTTGGGAGGTCACATTTTGCCACAATCTGCTCCTGTGCTGCAGAACTTGATGTCAGTCCTATTGGGTTTTGGTCATATTTTGTCTGATTTCTGCCTTTTAAACTATTTCTCTCTTTTGGAATAGAAAGTTTACCTTGTGCTATTGTATGTTGGAAGTGGTTAACTTTCTTTTTGTTTTTATAATGTCTCAGAGCAAAAAATTTGCCTTTAGATTCAGAGGTTATTTTGGGCTTGGACTGTTTTCTTTTAGTTTTTTGAGATAGGTTCTCACTTCGTAGTTAAGGCTGGTCCTGAGCTCAACCTTAAACTCAGCAATCCTCCTGCCTCTGCCTCCCGAGTGCTGGGATTACAGGTGTGAGCCACCATGCACTACACTGTGGTATAGGGTACTGACTGCTAGTGGGTATGAGTCACCACGCCTGGAATTGTTGTATGTGGTGTAACCCTGGCCCTTGCATTTGCAAGGCAGTTGCTGGAATCACTGAATTAAATCCCCAGCTCTGGACTTTCCAATAATGCTCTTACAGATGAACTAAATACATTTTACATAATTAGATGCACATAACCATTTTGAGGACAAGGGACTGAATTTTATGATTTAGATCTAAAATGTCCCCTAGAAGTTTCATGTTCAGTGGTGGAGCCTGGTCAGAAGGTTGGGTCACTGGGCGCATTATTTGGAACGTTGCTTCCTATCCATATTCTCCCATCTACCTCATGGCTGCCAGAGGTTGAACAGCTTTCCTGTGCTGTTTCCCTCTTCCATGTGTTTCTGCCTTAGAGTCAGAACCTACCGGAATCTGTGAGCCTAGTAGACTTCTTTTTTAATTTGTGTCCCAGCAACAGGAAAACACTAATATAAGTAATATTATATATCATTTTGTTTTGGTGTGAACCCCCTAGTGATTAGTGCTGTGAGCATTTAAAGATATACTTGGGTGTTAGTACATCTTCTTCTGGGAGAAGTCTGTCCAGACATTTTCCTATTTTTAAATTATAGTTTGTGTGGTTTTATTTTTTGAGTTTCTTTTGTATTTTAGCTATGAACCCTTTTCCAGATAAACTCTTTGTAAATATTTCTCCCATTCTTGAGGTTCTTATTTTCACTCTGTGAATTCTTGTGCTATGTAGAAGCTTCCTAGTTTGAAATAAACCATGTTTTAATATTTTCTTTTGTTGTGTATACTTTTGGTGTCTTATAAAAAATCATTACCGTCACTGATTTATTGAAATGTTTCTGCTATGTTTCCTTCTAGTAGTTTTATACTTTTAGTTTTACATTTAGAACTTTGATCCATTTTAATTTATTTTTTAAACTTGTGTGTTTGCATGACTTTACATATATTCACTTTTTCTAGGACCATGTATTTCAAGAAACTGTCCTTTCTACAGTGTGTATTTTTCTTACTTTGTTGCAAATCAGTTGATCTTAAATATGTGAATTTATTTTGAGACTGTATAGTGAACAACTGTGTATATAGAAACTTGGAAAATTCAGAAAAAAATGGCAAACTTCTTAATGTATATGATCTATCAAAATTGAGCTATTAATATACACCTGAATATGTAAACATTAAGCAAAAGTATTGCGATTGACTCCATAATAAGATATCTCTCAAAGAAGAAAAGCCCCAAACTGGATACATTCACTGCAGAATTCTACTAAACTTTTAAAGAAAACATCAATTCATCTCCAACTCTTCCAAAAGTGAAAAGAAACTGCTAAACTTGTTCTAAAAGGCCACCACTACTTTATACCAAGAACCAGACAAGTACAAAAGTACAGAAAATTATAGACCAATGACCATGATAAACATGCATGCAAAAATTCTTAACACAGAAAAAGAATCCAATCACACCTCAAAAAGATCACACACCATGATCAAGTGGGATTAATTCTGAGGATTCAAATGTGCAAGTCAATAAGTATAATATATCACTTCAACAGAAAAAAGGACAAAAACAATATGATCATATCAGAAAATCAAGCATAGAGATTTGGAGCTCGACTCTCTAAATGCTATTGATCAGTTTCTGTATTTGAAATGTAAGGGAAAGAGCACACTAATTTAATTCTGATTGAAGGATAAATAGTACTGAGAGGACTGTTTATTTGTGTGACTTTTTATGTGTGTGTTCTTCTTCTCTTCCTTTTATCTGTTTAACTTTCATTTATAAAACTTGCATGAACATTTTACTACTAAACTCACTGAGAGATCATGAGATTAATGTAAGTTAATTTTGGGCTCTGTAGTTACAAGAGATGCTCAAAGTGGTAGCCATTAGCCTCCAGACATTTATTAGTATGGTGAACTGCTACTTGGGTAGTTGTGGTCATTGAGATTGCTGCACATATATTTTCAATTTTTCTCTAAGATCTACCAATGTAGTGAGTTTTCTGTGATATATGATATCCTTTAGGGCACCTCATATACAGGTAACACCGTCTGTTGTAAAAGTATACTATTTTTCTTTTTCTGAAGTGTGTATACATTTTTTGGTGGTTCTCACTCCGTCTGTCTGTCTATCCATCCATGCATCTATAATGTCTGTATATATGAAATGGAGAATAAGAATTAACTGATTTTAAGTATACCACAGGCATGTCAGGTTTAACCTCACCAAAAATTTCATGTAGAAGATTTAAATGGGCTTTTTATTAGCCTATTCATTGGCTCTAGGCTAGAGCTCTAGGTAGAGTTTCAGTCAGTCTCCAATTATACTTCCCTCTCTCTTCTTTTTTCTTGTTCTTGCAAATAACCTTTCAGTCTCTATGCCCACCAGCCCTACATTCCGTATATAAGAATAATGTTAATCCAGTCTTGGACAATTGAAATGGATAGATACTTCTTTAAACAAGTAAAAATGGCCAATAAATAGAAAAAATGTTCAGTACTTTTGGTCACTTGTGAAATGCAAATCAGAGCAACACTGAGATACTGTCTTACCTTAGTAGGAATGACTATCATCAAGCAGTAAAAAAACAATAAATGCTAATATGGTTATATGAGAAAAGGAACATTTTTTCATTATTGGTAGAAATGTGGACCAGTACAGTCACTATGGAAATCAGTGTGGAGAGTCTCAGAAACCTAAAAATAGATATATCATTTGATCCAGTTCAGGACTTTTTCCGAGAAGATTGAATGAACTCATATTACAGTGGTCCATGCATACACATGTTTAGCTTAGTTATGAAAGTGATTTACATTTTCTTCAGCAATGGATTAATAGAGCAAATGTGACATACATATATGTGTATATGTACGTTTTTACATAATATATGTATATGTACACTCATATTATTTATATATATGAGTAGTACTGAGCCATAGAAAGGGATTAAATTTGAGTCATTTGTGGGAAAATTGATCAATTTTGAGATCATAGTCATAAACAAAATCAATCAGCCATAGATTAAACATCTCGGATTTTTCTGATGTGGACAACCAAAAATATAAATAATTTAGAAAGCAAAATAAAAGAGACATGCTAGCAAACAAGGAGATAGCCTCTGATGATGGGAAGGAGGTATTGGAAATAAAAGAGAGAGGGAGTGTGTGGGGAAGGGGGTAAAATGATCAAAATGCAATATGGACATGTACAGCTCTCCAACATGAATATATTTATTATGTGTCACATGCATATATAAATAAAAAATCACGCATAAACAGAATTTTTCCTTGTGTACTTGTCATTTGAGATACATATGAGAAGAAAAGCACAATGACCAAAAATATTTTTGTATTGACTTTTGTATTACCAAAGAGGCTTCATTTGGTGACGATCTTTCTTTTTGGAGTTTAAAGTTACCGTTTTATATTTCTTGAGTTCAACCTGGAGGACTCCTTTAAGTATGTTTTTGTAGGGAACAATGAGTGATAAATTCTGCTAATGTTTCTTCTGGGGGGGATTTTCTTTTATCCTTCACTTTTAAAAAGTTTGCTTGAATAGAGATATGTTGGTTTGCAATCCTTTTTCATCATTGTTATAAATGGTCTTCATATTGTCTTCTGCTTCCATGATTTCTGAGGATATTCTGTTAATCTTACTGAAGATTTGCTGTACTCCCTTATTGGTCTTTTCTCTGGCTTTCAGGATTTTGTCTTTGTCTTTTCTTCTGACAGTTTGACTCTAAGTACATTAGAATGGACCTCTTTCTAGCCTATGTTCTTCCTGGACTGTATAGATTATTTTCCATCTAATTTGGAACTGTTTAGTAATTATTTCTTTAAATATTTTTCTATTTTTTACTCTCCTTTTGATACATTCGTTGCCCATATTTTGGTATTTTAGGAAGTGGCTCTCTGTTCTTCCTGGTCCTTTCCTTGCTCGTCACTATATTCTCTTTTGTCCTTCAAATCAACTCAGTTGATCTGTTATCAACTTTAGTGATTCAGGTTAATTTTTTTCTGAAAAAAATTTTTTGAGAGCTTCAAAACTTTTCTGACACCTCAAGTGAGAGCGAGACTGCTGATTTTCACAGCCACTGTGGGTCTATGATCTCTATTCTTTAAGTGCACTGCAAAGCTGAGGAGTGGGGAATAGGGAGAGGGAAAATTAAAACTCTACAAAACTTACTATTCCTACTGAGATGACATTTTTGTCATGTTTTCTGATATTATTGTTAGCGGATATCCAGATTTTTGATGACCATATCAATATATGTCTACTAGGGTTATATCTGGACCGTATTTGTTCATGAGTTTGCCAAACAGCACTCCAAGGTGGTTGTGCAAATTTATATCCTATCAGTGGTACTTGAGAGTTTTATATGTTCACATGCTAACTAATACTGATTGTTTTTCATTAGAGTTATTTTAGTGTATATACATAGTTATATATCAGTCTTTTTTTATGAAAATTTTCTTTTTCTTGTTATTCTACATTTTATAAACACAACTAAGATCCATCTATTTATTTTACTTGATTTTTGATTGGTTATCGTATTGTATGCATAGATATGTTTAGGAGGAACTGATAAGTTTACAATACTGACTATAGTATATTCCTCTTTTAGATATTTATTAATATTATTCATAAAATTTTCAATTTACTTGTGGAGATCTTACATATATTCTATGATATTTGAATGTCTAGTCCTTTTTGATGCTATTGTAAATTAGGTAATTTTAAAAGTCATGTTTGCATTCAGTAAATAAAAATAAATGTTCATCTTTGTATTTGATATTGATAAATATACTTATTGATTAAGATGGTAATCTGTTCAAGTGTCCAAGTATTTCTTCTTTGTTTTGCTCCTATTGATCCTGTTAGAATTTTGAATTGGTGAGAAAGTAGGCAACATTGTCTTTTCCATCTCAGCAGGAATATTTTAAATATTTTAACACTATGTGATACTTGTGGTAGGTTGTTTTTGTGGATACTATTTGACAAATTAAGGATATTTTTGTTTTATTCCTAGTTTGTTTTTTTTTCTGAGTTTTTCTATTAATCATAAATGGATGTATAATTTTATCAACTGATTTATTTTTTTAAAGACAGGTCTCACTTTTTGTAGTTCAGGCTGGCCCTGACCTCACTATGTGGCCCAGTTCAGCCTCAAACTCACAGTAATCCTCTTGCCTCTGTCGCAGGCATTGTGGTATGTGGTTACCTAGGATTGAACTTGGGACTTTGTGCTTGGAACCACTGAGCTAACAACTCCCTGCCCCACCCCCCAGTGATATTTCCATATCAACTAAAATGATTATGAAGCTTTTCTACTTTATTTGGTCATCATAATGCATAACATTAATTTATTTTAAATTTTAAACAATACTTATATTTTTGAGATAAACCTGTTCTGATAAACCCAATATAACTTTGAAAATATAGTTAAATTGACATGTGAATGTGTGCTTAAAGTTTTAAACGTTTGCTTGGGAAGAGGTCAATCATTTTTTTCTTGGACTATCTTTCCCAGGTCTTGACTAGTTTTGCTCTTCTATTCTCACTTCTGAGACTGTCCTTCTGTTTGAAGAATGTCTTGCTCTGTTTCCTTTAGTGTGGGCCTCTTGGGACTCAGTTTAGGTGACGGTATTTTCATTTGTCTGGACTGGAAACCCTTTTTCTAGTATTGTGGGTTGAAGGTTTTTTTTTTTTTTCCCACTGAGCTACATCAATTTCCAGCCCTTGAAAAAAAAAGCTTTTTAAAAATTAAGTTTGAGACAGGATCTTGCGACATCACTAAGTTGTGCAGGCTGGGACTGAACTTGTAATCTTCTTGCCTCAGCCTGAGAACACTGAGATTACCACTCACTGCCTTCATTTATATCTTCGCTGCTTATACAGTTCTAGTATATGAAGCCAAATTATTTTGTTCCAGTAATTTTAAGATATCTACTTTTGTTTTTTGACAACTTTCAAAGAGTTTTGGCTTTTGGGGATTTTGCTATGGAGTATCTAGGTGTCTTTTTCTCTACTTTGCTTGATTTCATGGATTGATATCTGTTAATTTTGAAAAATTTAAGTTTTCCTCTTTTCTTTCTGTTTCTGCAATTTTATATGTAGTTATTTTCACTGTTCCAAATATTATTCATGCTATTTTTTATATAGTCTCTCCTTTTATTCTTTCCTTGCATTCATTTATGCATTTCTTTTACATTTTCAGCATATTAGTATTTCATTGAGCTGTAATGTTCTTCTAAATGAAATTGTTAAATTTATTTTTCTGTTATTCTGTCTTTTATTGTAAGGAGGCCCATTGACATTTATTTCAATTTTTAAATTTGTTAATTTGGCTTTTGGGTGAAAGGCTTCCTTTCATTATTGAATTCCTGGGATATATCAATTTGAATTACTTTAAATTTAGTTTAAAGTTCATATAGCTGGGCGTGGTGCTGCATGCCTGTAATCCCAACATTCAGGAGGCTGAGGCAGGAGAGTTGTCATGAGTTTAAGGCCAGTCTGGACTAATTAGTGAGTTCAAGGCAAGCATGCATTACAAAGTGAGACCCTGACTCAAAACACATACATAAATAAATAGATAAATAAAGTTCATAGTTACTGTACAGTGTCTATTGTATACAATGTAGATTTCTTTTTTTTTTTTTTTTTTTCCTTTAGCTATTTGGCATGTGCTCTTGTGTATTTATATGATTAGTCATCTTTTTATTGTTTGCCAGAAGTATGAATTGTGGCAAAACACTTTGGATAGTATTATATTTTTCCAGAGAATATTTACTTTTGGATCTGGTTTCAGGTGAAGAAGATAATAATACCCTTATTGCATACTCATATTTAAGTTACATTCTGATTAGATAGAAAACTCTAGAACCTAGACATTTTCCTTAGTTCTTTAAAAAAATCTCTGGTATGAGAAAATAAAGATGTAAAAGAGTTCTAGAATTGTATGCTATATATTGTGAAATAGAAAATACTCAAAGCGAAATAGGGTGAAGGGGGAAAATAATGAGATTATAACAAAAAAGAAAGGAAATAAAGTTTATGTATATAGGGGGTGGGGGTAGAAGGGTGGGTAGGGCTATGGGAAAAATGAAAATTAAGTTGTGTCATATACTGGTACAAATTTTAATTGTTGAGTGCAATTATGATGTGTATATGTAATGTACCAATAAAGATTTCATTTTAAAAATTGCTGTTTTCTTGCTTCAATTCTTGTCCATTCACTTCTGTACAAGTCATCTTTTCTTATTTCTAAGATTTTGCTGTAATCTTCTCATGTGGAGATTTTTTTATTAGATTGAGAAATATGATCACAACTTTTAATCTTCTTACTCTTGGAAATATATCATTAGGTTGGAACAATCCCCATTATTCCATTAGAAGGAGTATATGAATAAAATCACAGAGTTGAGAGTTAGAAAGATTGAGATTTGCATCCTATACCACTTTTAACTTATGAGCTGTTAGAATTACTCACCCTTCTATGCCTTAATTTTCCCATTTATGGAATAGAAATAATAATGTTACTTCTCTTCATTAATTTTAAAAATAATTCACTTAATGTAACATTTCAATGATGAGCGTGTAATAAATAATTAAATACATTATCTGAAGACAGAATTCTTTCTGTCAAAATATTAGAAAACCTGAGATGATACAATGTCTGAGACTTCAAAATAATGGAGTAGATGAGAGATTAGTTAAAGGTTGTTTCAGTCCATCTGGGTCACTGCAAAGAAATATCACAGACAGGGAGGTTTATAAACAAGAGAAGTTTATTTTCATAGTCTGGGAGGCTGAGTAGTTGAAGCCCAAGCGCTGGCAGACTCTATGTGGTGAAGACCTGTTCTTATTTTATTTCTGCTGTGTCCTCCCATGATAGATGTAATAAGGCAGCTCCTTGGGGCCTCTTTCTTACTCCATTCATGAAAGCTCCACCCTTTGGACCTTATTATCTACCAATGGTTCCCACCTACCTGACACGCTAGGGCTTAGAATTTCAAGATACAATTTTTTGGAAAAATATTTAGACGACAGTGCAGACATTGATGGGATGAAACTGGTCATGAATTCATAATACTTAAGCATATAATATCTTATGGAGATTCACTGAACTATTCTGTTTAGTACATAAATATTTAAAATATGCTATACTAAAATGATTTGGAAAGATATAGGTCTAAGAAAAAAGTCAGAGAATATAACTTAGGAAACAGAACAATTTTAGGTCATGGGTACTGATACTGGGTCATTGGTGCTGGTCAAGACTCCTCCTATAACTGTAACAATTTCCAATTGATTATTATCTTTGAAAGTAGTTAGCATAAACAGAGCTATTTATTAAAGTATCAAGCAAGCCAGAAATGGTGGCTTACGCCTATAACCCCAATACTTAGGAGGCTGAGGCAGGAGGATTGCAGCGAGTTTGAGGCCAGCATGGGCTACATAGTGAGTTCAAGGATAATGTGAGCTACATAGTGAAACCCTGTCTTATCAAGTCATGTCATATTCTGGTACAAACTCTCAATGTTGAATGCCATTATGATCTGTATTAATAATGTACCAATAAAGATAAAAATTGAAAATAAAAAGAAAAAAAAGAAACCCTGTCTTAACAAAAAAAATCAGAAGAAAAATAAATATTTAAATAAAAAATTAAGCAATCTTTTCTTTACTCATTCAGGCAAAGAAACTTATTTTCTTATAAGAGGCTTCCTCAAGATTTATACCAAATGTGTTTTTCTGAGACACTTTAAATTTGTGTAAGCAAATGATTTCAAATTATTGTAAAGTGGAACATGCTTGTCTTTTCAAATCCATGCTGAAATACTACTTTGATGGGTGAGTACAGTGGTACTGGCCTGTAATTTCAGCTGCTTAGGAAGCTGAGGCCAAAAGATCAGAAGTTTGAGGCCAGTCTGGACAACTGGACAACATAGTAAGAAATTATCTAAAAAAAAAAAAAAGAAGAAAAAAAGAAAAGAAGAAAGTAAAGGCTAGGTTGTAAGTCAAGGGTAAAGCAACACTGAGTTTGTCCCTCAGTACTGCAAACAGCAAGCACCTGGTACTCCTGGATAAGATGGCAGCAGTGTTAATTGCATTTCTCCCTAGCTAGAGGAAATATAGCTGATTTGAATTTCCCTCATAAATCTTTTCGATATTGTTTTAATACTTTACCTTCATAAAGAATATAATACCCCTGTGAGTAAAAAGCCCTGCACACTGTCGTAAGACAGATTCTGAATCGACAGTGCTGGCAGGGAGGAAGCGGTGGTAACAGTGAACCTACATAAAATTAGTTTTAAAAATGTTCTTAGCTTTATAATTTTGTTCAGTTTTAAAAGCAACGTATGCTCATTATATAATGTTTTAACCCATATATGGAAACATATAAAAAGCGAATAAAAATTACTGTCATTCAAATGTTTTTATACAAACCTACGCATTTCTTTTTTAATGGAATTAAAAGACAGATGTAACGATTATGTTATTTCCCAAGCCCTGTGCGACAAGCACACCTTTGTTTCTTTTACAACTTTGTTTCTATTTCACGTCCTTGTTATTCCTAAGGGTTTCCTGGTTTAAACCTGTGGAGTGACTTCTTGATCGATTCAGGGTTTTAAAATGATTTGTCAGTCCACTCATTCTGATCCTTCCTTTGGTGGAACTTGGTTTCTGGTGGTGTCATTCAGCTTTCCGGCCATGGCGTGAAAGGGCCTATGGCGCGAGAGCCTCTGTGCCTCCACCGAGGCGTGACTGGTCCATTGTGTCTAACCGTGGGCCTCTGCGCTCACGGGCAGATGTGTCAGCTTGTGCTGCCTGTGTCATGTCCGTGAGGCTCACTTTAGTTTCCCTAGTCCTAATTGAAAGGCTCCACCTGGTCTATTTTGTACCTCTTTTGGGGATACAAGGAAAATTTGGGTTCTTTAAAGTACAGTTAAGCTTTTCATCTACTATCTTTATCATCTATTATCAATTGCATAAATTTTAAACCCAGCGTGCTTCAGCGAGTTCCGAAATGTACAGTTGGGAAAATCAATAGCCATGGTTTTCAAACCTTTTCCTCTGTTAGGAGCATTCATAGCCTATTTTGAAATTCAAAACCAAAAGTTTTTCTTTCTTCCCCCTTTGTGTCCTTCAGTCTGTGAATAACCTCCGAGACACTGAATGATATTGAAGTGATGAGGCTGCTCAGAGGAAGGGACACAAAGAAAATCCAGGAAGAAGATTCACAGGGAAATAAATCTGAATTCAAGAATTTGTTCAGTTTTCTCCTGAAATAGGTTTATAATTTTTTCCTTTAATGTGAAGATTACACATAATCATAGGGAAGATTCAGTCTTTCCAAATCAAACATACTTTTTCTGTATCCATTTCCCTGCCCTCTGATACTCTTGATTTGCTCTGTCTGTGTCTCCTGGCTCCATTTATACCATGTCCTTCCTTTACATGGCTATGATACACTATTTTTGGTATCATGTGACTTGTTTCCTTTTAAAAAATTATTAAAATATGCACAAAAATATAAATTTTACTAACTACTAAATGTGTAGAAAATGAAGTTTATAGTTAATATCCTGGGTCTTCTCCAGTCTCCTTCCCTTACTCCATCCAGAAGGATTTATTCTAAATTTTATTTCCTTTTCTTGCTTTTAAATATGATTTTCCATCCCTAACAAATGAGGCGGTCAGTAGTCAATAAATTCAGTTGTAGCTTAAGAATGATTTTTTTTTTTTTTTTTGAGACAGGGTCTCACTTTGTGGTTCAGGCTGGCCCTGAGCTCAGCCTCCAACTCACATCACAGCAAACCTCCTGCCTCTGCTCCCCCCACCCCCCAGTGCTGGGATTACAGGTGTGAGCCACCACACCTGGCACTGTGGTATGTGGTACTGATTGCTGCGTGGGGGTGGGGGGGGTGGGGGGGGTGAGTCTCCACACCAGTATTGTATGTGGTTACCAGGGGATCTAACTGGGTCCTTGCTCTTGCAAGATAAGCACCTGAACCACTGAGCTAAATCCCTGGCCCTTAAGAATGATTTTAAATGGAGTGATACTTGATACAATTTCTTGTAACTTCCAAACATTTTAATTCTAGATTCCTTTACTGTTTGTTGTAGTTTATATCTAGGTGTCCCCCCATGAACCGTGTGTGCTCAGAGACAGGTGATGGTGTGCTTGAAAGCTGAGTGTCAGGGGGCACTGGAATGGCAGGACACGGATGGCATGACCTTGAAGGGTGTGGCTCCCTTGGGGATCTTCCCTGCTCTCTCTGCTTCACAGTCCCTCCAGTATGAGCAGCTTTCCTCAGGCCAGGCCCTTCTGCTCTATTTTGTGTTTAAGACTGAAAAACCTCAATCGAAATCTCTGAAATGTGAATCAAAAGGAACCTCTCCTCCTGGAAGTTGGTGTTTTTCCCAGCTCGGACAAAGATATTTCTGTTGTGTGCAGTGTAATTCATTTCTATTGATGTGTAGTACTTCTTTGTGAAATGTGTTTTTTTTCAGTTTTGCTTTTGACAGACATTATGGCTATTCTAGCTATTTTGTTCTTACAAAAAGATAGGCCCGTCTGTGTCTATCTCCTGGTATAATTAAAAAAAAAATTTTCTTTTTTTTTAAGAGTATCTCATTTTGTAGCTCAGGCTGGTCCTGAACTCAGCTTTGAACTCAGCAATCCTCCTGTTTCTGCCTCCTGAGTGCTGGGATTACAGGTGTGAGTCTCCACGCCTGGCATTGTTGTATGTGGTTATCAGGATTAAACTTGGGCCCCTTGATTTTGCAAGGCAGATGATGGAACCAGAGAGCTAAATCCTTGGCCCTATAATTCAAAATATCCTATGCTGTGTATATCTTAAATAGAAAAATTCTTGGGCTCATATATTATGGGCAGTCAAGACTTTGCTGTCTATTTTTTTTCACTTTTACCAACTAGGTGAAGGTAGGTGACAACATTTTTGGTATTAGTTTGCATCTTTCTTAAAAAAGAATGAACTTGAACATCTTTAAATGTCTACTGAACATTTATGTGATTTTTTTGCTTCAAAATAGAAAATTTTACTTCAGACTCAAATATTTTTTATGTTAGATTGTCCTTTTCTTATTATTTTATAGGAGTTTTTAAAAATTACTTTTGTTATGAGGTTCTTATTGGTAATTTTGTGGTTGCACATATCTTACCCAAGTGTATGTATATGTATATACACATATATGTATATTTGGGAAAATCAAGTATTTTTAGAGTTTTCCTACTATAGTATACTATTGAATATTTTAAAGCATTTGTAGAATTAAAGAACCTTCTGTATGATAAAATCTCAAGAATACAACTACTGGGTCAAGAGCTACAAATATATTCTTCTTGGATTCTAAATAAGTTCTACTGGATTTTTCCCCCAAAGACTGTACCAATCTGGGATACCAGAAACAGTCAAAATTGTGATAATTTCATTCTAATCAACCTTAGGCTTTGTCATGAAATATTTTGAGCTAGTCTAATGTGCGAACTGTTTCTCAGCATTGCTGTAATTTGCATTTCTTGATTACTAGCATGTTTGAACATTTTTCACATTGTTGGTTTACAAATAGTATTTTCACTTATATAAATTGTGGATTTTTACCTTCGGGGCCTTTATTTTATATTATTATTATTATATTATGCTAAGTATAATAAACACTGTACAAACCAAAAGTAGGAAATAGTAAAAATTTTCAGTCTGAATATCCTACATATAACTACTTAAGATGATTCTAACAAATATGTTTTGAAAATTATCTATGTATTTGATATTAAAACTATAAAGATTAAAACTGAGAAGTATGGTGGAGAGGTACCCCAGTTTTAGGAGGACTCAGAGGAGGCCTGGCTGAGCCAGAGGGAGGGGCTGGAAGGCTCCCCAGAAGGGAGACCTTGGAGTTAGATGAGAGGAGAGGTGTGAGTGTCAGCAACTGGATGAGTGCTGCAGACCCAGCGGAGAGTCTGTGTGGAGGAGAGATGTGGACAGGGTGGCCCTTCTCTGTGACTGACAAGCTGGTGCTGCAGTAGCCAGACACCCCATGTCCATGCCAGATCAAGAGAAGTGTAGTCAGAGGTGCTGGACAGCCTCCAAAGCCTTTTAAGAAAAAACTGGACACTCTTTCCTGATGCAGAATAAGATTGTGTGTATTTGGGTGATACAGAAATAGTATAGAGACATTTAGAAATGAACCAGGAAGAAGAGATAGGATGGCATTGGTGGGAATAAGAAGTGATACATCAGAAAGAGTAGCAGTAACTGTAGAAAACCTAAAACTTGAGACAGATGTGCCATGGCATGAGAAAAAAAAAAAAAGAAGAAGATGAAATTTCACTACACTGTAAGGGATAGGGAGATAATTTTAGAACTGGCTCGGAGACAAGAGCACAGGTTCTTAAGATAGTCAATGATGGGACAAAGAGAAGAAAGGCCCCTTTCCTGTCCCATCTGCAGCTCCATTTCTAGCTATAGCTCTCCTGCAAACATGTGTTCCCTACACAATTGTGTCCTAGCCTACCCCAAACTAATAGCTACCTGTGAGGTCTGAGGGCGTGCCTTGGCTGCCCATGAGAGGACAATGCCTTGGGAAAAGGTCCATACGAGCACTAAAGCTGCTTTCAGGTCACTGGGGCAGTGACCTCTAGGATCCTGGACACATGACGGGCTCTAGAGAGGAGAAGATTGGCCAACAGATAGTTTGGGCTTCAGACACTTCTTGATTTATGAGTAGAGCCTGACCAGAGAAGGGCAAGGGTAGAGACTCCTTTGTCTGAACTAAGGATTGCACATAAGGAAGGTCCTCCTTGGCTAGGACCTAGCTTCTCTAGGCAGGCATGTGGTATGGTGGCTAGAGGCTAAGTGTGTGCTCTGTGGATTTGTGGGCAGCTTTGGTGGATGCTCTGTACCCAGAGTTTAAATTCCTTCCACAAATTCATAGTTGTAGAAAGGCTAAGAAATTCATCAAATTTAGGGATGGCTATGCATGTTTTGGAGATGCTCACATATGTGGGATAATATTTATCTACTTTTATATGACTGTACTTTCAGGCTGAGTTACCAAAGAAATAATTGTTATAGAAATTCATGTTTATATTAATAAATGTTTCCTTTATAAGTGTTTCTTTTTCAAAGTATTGATGCTATTTTTGGTTTTGCAAGGACATTGGCTTCTCTATACATGTTGCATGTTATTTTGTACTTAGCCACAACTATCTTTACAAATAAGCAAGTTTCCAACATCCAATAATATGTCTTTAAATTTATTGAGTAACTATTATGTGTGTAGCTTGGGAGACAGTGGTGAATAAGACAGAAAAAAAAGGTAGCCTTTCTGAGGCTCAGATTCCAGTAGAAGACAGAAAATTAAAATGTTAACAAGTCGTGAGTATATAAGCTAACTTGAAAGAGTGTTAAGTATTGCAGTAAAAATAACACTGGGAATGTACTAGAGAGGGACAATCGATGGGAGATTTTTTTCTGAGATATGAACTTTTATACCATAAGTATCACTTTGACTTGAGTATTTCAAATCTATCACTGGAGAGACTGCAGATGTCTATTTTAGTTGTAATGGCTGTGTTACCTTCCACCAGTATGGCACAACACTTGACCTCAGACAGTGTTAAGGAGGAACTATTTATTTGGCTCATGCACTGCCAGTGGTGAGGCAGCAGCACCTTGGTAAAGGGTGTGACACAGGAAGGCTGGTCACTTCCTGGCGGCTCGGAAGGAGAACATCATACTCTATCAGAGGCTTGGCCCTGTGCCTGTTTCTTCTAAGCAGACTCCACCTCTCACTAGTCTGCTCAGTCTGGGCTCTTGCACCGATCACTCTGTTACTGCCCTCATGATCCAGTCACTTCTCAGCCTCACCTCTGAACACTGGTGCATCAGGGACTGAACCCTCAATATATGATTCCAGGGTGTCATTTCGTATTTAAACCACCCTTTTACTCACCAAAGCCATCTCTGAACTTCCTGACCTCATTGAATCCTTCTTTGGCCCAAATGCTCCATATACTGTTTTTGTTCATCTTTGTATTTTTTGTGTGGTGACAAAAATGACCGGCAGTTTTAAAATACTTAATAAGTCCAGAACTCTATGTATTTTTCTGATATGTTTCAAGGTTGGGTGTGACTGACAAAGTGAGCACATAATAAATGTCTCAGTGTCTCAAAATGAGTTTTTATGGGCCTTCATATGTTGATCTGGATAAATGACATGTGACCCTGTTTGATTTTGCAAACTGCATCATTTTTTACCCCGAACCTGGGGAAAAGACTGTTATGAGAGGAGGGAAGCCCTTCTGAGATGGAGATGGCTACTCAAATGACAGAGTAATCTCCTCTTGTTAGAAGAAGTGGGAAAATGGGAGGCGAGAAGGCTGAAAGTTAATCAGAATTTAGAAGTAGGATTATGATGCCACCAGGACTTAGATTTATGCATTGTTTTGATAAAGTTTTTGTTGGAACTAGGGAAAAAGAGGAAACCATTTCAGAGCAAGCAGTTTGAACAAAAGGGTAAGTTCTATATCTACCCTTGATGAATTATTGTTAGAAATTAAAGACTAACGTATGAGTCTTTCCCTTTTGGGACTGTCAAAATCATGTGAAACCAAAAAATTGGAGACTATTAGATTTGAACAAAAGAAAATGAATTAATGACAAAGAGAAAAACAAATGAGGATGCTATTGCCTAGGTAAAAGATCAGCCTTGACAAAATCATCCTCATCCAACTGAAACAAGTCCAAGATTACAACAGGTGCTTGCCAGCATTTCTCATCAGCTGTGTGCCTTTGCAACTGTCAACACATCACAAAGAAGAAGAATGCTGCAGAAAGAGGCACATCATTGGCTTTCCTTTTAAGTCTCAAAAGCTATTAGGGATGGGAATGCACTGGTTTCCATGCACTCATGTTTCCTCTCGACTTTTCTGTTACCAAGTTCCTGCTCATGTTGAGCCTACATCTGTGTTCTTTACCTTGTCAGTACTTAGTTCTGGTCATTGGCACCCTCAGAAGGAATCTGATTCGTGTTCCATGTAAGTCCTTCAGATATGTGCGAGACATCAAATTTCTTTTTCTTCTTTTGTTTCTGTTTCTTCTTCTGCAGGTCACGTTCTTTACTCCCTTCTGAGAACTAGTGATTCATTTGTCATATCTTTCTTTACCTGTAGTGATATGCATTCAGTATACAGTAAAATATGCTAAATATTTCAAAATAAATGTTATTTGGTAAATAAATATTCATGCTAAAATTGTATTACCACTAATGGAAAACCACATACTTGATACCCATACTGTACTATAAATACATATAGAGCTCATAAATCCTTAAGTCTT
The DNA here is from genome assembly GCA_004026965.1 of Petromus typicus. NCBI lineage: Eukaryota > Metazoa > Chordata > Mammalia > Rodentia > Petromuridae > Petromus > Petromus typicus. Next base: position 56,035 of record PVIR01000963.1, read on the forward strand.
TTTCAAATTATTCTGCTGCTTAGCAGTGTCAAATAAGATTGTATTCTTACTTCACAAAGCACTTGGTGGAACAGTTCTTGTCTTATGGTTTTAGCTTGGTGAATATTTTAGCTTTCAGTTGTATCATCTAAAATATTTTTTATTCTTTACAATATTATATAATAAAGAATCTGTTACCAAGGTGCCTGGGCCAGCTGGGTAGAGCAACGGGGTCCTCGAGCCAGAGGGGTTAGGATGTAGAGATAAAGATGATAGGAAAGCGGGCCTTTGTAAGGACACATCAGCCAATGCCGAGTGAGCATCGCATTTATTTCTCAGGCTGCTTTTATACACTGAAAACTAGGTCTGTTACAGGATTACATCAACCATGTGGGAAGGTTAACAATAATCACAAGCTATGAGCAAGCACAAAAATCTTAAACAAGCATTTTCCCCAAAATTCTATCTATACCTTATCTTGGTTAGTGTTTACTTGAAACTTTAACCCAACTATGAGCTATGCATCATTTGTTTTAACATAGTCACTAAGTTATCAGAATGACAGAGCGTCGTATCATGTTACTTATTTATTTCTAGGTTATCTCACAAGTTATGGCACAGAGAATCTGTTTTGCCAACACGGCATTCCTTTTCAACTATTTTGTTAGTCATAGAGCATTTTTCAGGGACACATGTCGTTTAGCTCACTTTCTCAAGGACTGAACCATCTCTGCGTTTAATTAAAATCAGTCAGGGCAGCATCCACAGGGTGTGTTCACCTTTGCTGAACAGAAGTGTCAGTTGAAGGACCTTTAGAAATCTTCTCACCCAGTGCCAAGTTCAGACTAATTAAGTCCGAATCTCTGTAGTGGGACCCAGGCATTAGTGTTTTAAAATCTCCCCAGGTAATTTTAACATGGAATTAAGATTGGGGACAATGGATCCATCCCAGTGTCTTCCACACTTCTTTATTGACAGAACTATCTGGGAGGTATACTTTTTTAGTACAAGTCCTAGTGCCATCTTCTACTCTTATCAAAAATCTCTGAGGTGCTTGAGAAAGTTGGGAGCACAGGTAGCTCCTACTTAAGGATATGATTAGAGACGTAGTTGAAACCCTATTGAAATCTGCATTGACTGTTTCAGCTACATTTCCCTGTTAAAGAAGAAAAAGGGCTGTATGATTTATACATATATATTAAATTATATTTTTGTGCCAAATACAAATACTGCCTTTTTGTGATAGTCCCTCAGATGATGTCATGCACACATTTATTTAGTTCACAGAAATGTAACAGATATTTCCAAGCCAAACAGGGATACTAGCACAAGACGGCATGATCCTTGTCTTCCTTTGTTCATAGTCTGTGACAGGGCGGCGGAGGAGACATCATCATGAAAGCAGTGCTCTAAGTAAGTGTGTGTTGTGCTAATGCAGATGACTGTGAAGAGGCTGACATGAGCTTCTCTAAGGAGTGACATTTTAGTCGATGCCTAAAGCCTGAAAACAGATAAAGAGTGTAGGAAGGGATATTTTCAGACAGAAAAACAATAGATCTGTGGAACACGTTTGGTGGTCATATGCTAAAAGGTCCAGGAAGAAAACCAAGCAGTGCAGGTCCAAAAATAAAATGTGAGAAAATGTGTGGACAGACTTTGCTTTATAGAAATGGGTTTGAATCTCATTCTAAGTGAAATTGGAAACCTTAGCATGTTTTAATTTGATGGATGGGTGACATGTTTTTGCAGGGAAATGATTGAATGGGGGCTAAGGGAAGATGAAAGGAGGCCAGTTGGGATTGTTTTATTTTTTGCAGTAGTTCAGGTAAGAGATGTTAATGGCCTTGACTGGAATTATGAATATGGGGAAGATGAAAAACATAGATTTTGTAGATCAATTAAAAAAGCTTAATAGGTGTACAAAAGAAAGAAAGAACCAAAAATGAATGTTTATTATTAATTATTTCCAGCCTGATCAATCATATATATATATACTTTTTATTTAGATGGGAAATGCTTGGAATAAATAAGAATATAATCAAAGATTCAGTGAAATGCCTTTTGTGTGCAAGTCCTGGGAATGCCACAGTAGGATATTCTCATCTGGTTCACATGATTCAGGGTAATTGGGTTTCAACCTCAACCTGGTTATATTATTTCACTGCCAGATTTTGAGTATTGACATTATTAATGGACAGCTGATAATATAGATAACCTTCTTCTCTAGAATAGTGAAAAATAGTACTTTGAATTAATATAACTGATATAATCTATCCAGTCATCGTATGACCATGGCTGTGCCTTTCTTTTCTATGATGTGAAGACAGTCCCAGAATATCTCTGATATCCACTGGCTGTCATATTCTATGTTTTTGTTGGTAATCTATAGAGACAACACACTCTTATTGCAGAAATTTGGAGTATCCTAAAATAGAGGCCATGTGAATGGGTCATGTGATATATTTTTGGAAAATTCTCATAAAAGAAGGACTATTGCAGGGTGAGTTAGTCACGGTAGAATTTGCAAGGAAGAGAGTGAGCATATCAGTTTGGCAGAAGTAAAAGTTGTAGTCAGGAAGTAGTGGCTGAGAATATGTATGTTCAGATGAGACTGTGGAGTCTTTCATGCCTGAAGAGTTGTTTCATTTTATCCTGTGGTGAACTTTGAACCAAAAAAAATTTTTGCTTCAGTATTTGGTATCAATTTTATGGGTATCCATTGTGGAGGGATCTGGGAATAAGCTGGGGCAGGGTTACCCCTGAGAAATGCTAACCTCGGAACCCTCAGACTCACTTTCATTTTTTTCTTTACCCTAGACATAGAAGCAGTCTTTGGGATGTGATTTGATGATTGTATATACAGCTGTCCTTGTGTTTGCTACTTTGCAGTTGGGAGACTTTGTATGGACTCTTAACTGCTCTCTATATGTTAGTTTTATGACTTTGTAAATGGAGCCAAGGGCATTTTATTTATGAGGTCAGTGTGAGGGACTTCTACAGTCATATGAACATGAACTTTGCATGTATCCCCAGTAACAGTGCATACACAGTTCACACTTGGCTGACTGATGAAGTCCAGTAACCAGAGGCACTCTTTCAGTGGGAATCCTCCCATGCAATTAAGCTTTCAGATTTGCAGTACAAAGTTGATTAGTCAGGGTATTTCACTGCTAAGATTTACTGCAGTGGTCCTTCACGGATGATCACAGGGTGCGGGTAATAGCAACAAATGTGGAGAAGTGAGGTGACTTAGGACTTTTTGGTATGTTCCTGAGTTTGCATCCTTCTGTCTCCCCTGGATAAAAATCATTGGTGACATGATTCCATTCTTCCTGTTACTGAGTTGCATTGCCTTTGTGGGCTGGGAAACAACATAGTTGAAAGCCACTGCCATCAAGAATAAATAGTGGTGTCCTAGAAACTTCCCAAGCAAGATTCAGATGGTAACCTAAGACCCATGGCTTCATGGTCGTTTTCTACTATTTTGGAAACAATGAGCTCATGGCTAAGAGTCACTGTGGATTAAGAAGTGCTCAGATGGCCAAGGTTACAACTACCCAAAGTCCAATAGGTTGTTTCAGTGGAAGGACGGGGGCATGTCTTGGCCCTGCCTTTGAATTCTTTCATCTACTGTTTCACTCAAACTCTTTGAGCTTCTGCATGCAAGTCTTAACCTTTGGTTTTTCATCGTGATTTTGGTTAGATACAGTGACAGTTTGTGGTGATTGCAGATTTATTTTTAAAAGACAACCTACTGACCTTTTTTATGAATAGCAGCTTTAAAAAGACTAGAAAAAAATCTTTAAGCTGAGCATATATGCTTGGCATTATGTTTAAATTTGGAAATGATACAATGAGTAAAGCTAATTCCAGTCTCCATGTGTTCTTAGTTATTGTACTGTTTAGTACAGTGTAATTTATATAAACTTAATCAAATTTATTATCTTTGACAAAAAGACAAGTGCCCAGAATAGTAAGTTGTTTTTTTTAAAGATGAAGAACATAATTAATTTTCCTAAACTTGACTAAAAATGCTTAGCGGTCAGTTCTGCCATTTAGATTTATTTAAACATATGTAAATTTGGCATTTTGAGCAGCAATTAATAAAGTTGCTGTAATTTTAATGTTGGATTTTGTCTTCCTCTGTGGCTTTTTGAACAAGCAGGCGGCTAATCATTTAAATTATAATTTCAGCTTTCAAAGATTTTGGTTAGAGTTTTCTGGGACAGTAAAATAGGTTACATGAAAACAGCTTCATTATCAACTTTTAAAGAGACATGGTTTCACTTAAAATAACATTTGCTTGCACTTCTTTGAAAGTGTGAATGTGTTAGTCTAACCAATATGGCAAGTAATCTTTCTAATCAGAAATAAAATTTTGGTTTTAATTAGTCTGTCCTGACATACCCCTTATCTTAGTGTTCCTTAAACTTCCATCTGCCCTTATTTTGTATCTTTCTGTGTATTTCACTTAGAGCAAATAAGTTTCTCTTAGTAAACAATGGGCAGCTACCTGTGAGTGATTTTAGACAAATCATTGTGAACCTTTTCAGGCTTGTTTTCCTTGTTTTACAAATAAAGACACTAGAATGCAAAAATAATTCCAAACTGTTCAGTTTTAAAGTTTTTATTTTAAGATTTCTCTCCTTTGAGCACACATGGGGATATTTTTTGACCCTTTATGGAATATTTATCTACAGAGCATCCTCTTTGATTTATTTATGTAGACATTTTATCTGATCTATCTTCTAAGCTCTATGGAGGTAGATACTTGATTTATTTACTTTGAATTGCTCTTAACATTTAGAGAAAGTCCCAATAAACAGAAACCTGATAAATATTTGTGAAATTGATACATAGTTTTGATCTAGAAAGTTCCCCAAAGGGGCTCATGTTTTATAGGTTTGATTTTTAGCCAAGGGGTACTGGGTGGTAGTGGAAAATTGGGCAAAGGTAGGGCTTAACAGGAAATGTTAGGTCATGTGGGGAATGAGAGAACAGAGGATTGTGGGATTGCAGTCTCTTCCTCTTGCTGTCTTTGCTTCTTGGCCAAGAGGTGAGAAAGTATGCAATAGTCCTGCCATGATGCACAGCCTTGCCACAGGCCCAGTAGCTGTGGAGCTAGTGACCTTTCCTGAATGCTTTAGACGTTGTCATCTTAAATAACCTTTTATCTTTTCAGGTTGATTTTCTCAGGTCTTTGGATATTGCCTCAGAAAACTGACTAACATAGGTTTCCTCCAGAGCAACTCATTTCAATACAAAGGATTTTATAATTCCTTCATTTTTGTTTGTATAGTGCATTTCTACAATGAAGATATCTGAATTATTAGGTTTTGAAACTTATGACTTAATATAAAACTATTCATTTCAAAAAAGTTATGAAAACAAAAATGTATAGGAAGCACTGTATGTGCTCACCAGGACTGTGGTTTTCTGTTTGAGCAGAAATTACACTGAGGTTGGGCAGGGCTGTGCAACATTGGCATCAGTGGGCATGGCAAAGAACTAGTGTGTCTGATGTATCTTTCTTTGTTTTCTTTACTAACCACAGTGAACCTGAAACTTCAATTGAGATGATAAGGTTGCAAAATGGTGTCATCATGAATGCTTGGATAGCACAAATGTCAAGTTCCCCTCTAACCTCTGCTTGACAGGGACCCACATAGATTTAGTCAGATCATAGCATATGGCAGAAAGAAGCCTTTTTTTAAGCAGATGACTTAAAACAATACTACAGTGTAGCATTAGCTCATTCTGACTATTCCAGGTTATAAACATAATGAGAATAATTTAATACTTCATTGTAGTCATAATAAAAATATTTTGTAAATTGAAATATTTCATATTTTATTACCAGCCTCCAATATACTTGGTGGAAATTTTAATCTAAACACATGAGTAAAATGTAGCTCAGCTTTCACATACTGTTTTCATAGTGTAAAAGGTAATACTGCTTTTGATATAGCTGAAAAGTAAATTATTAAAGAACATTTTTAGAATCGTGTTACAACAGAGATAATGGAAAACCTTTGGTGGCGCATGTGTTTGTTGGGTGTGTTTTGATCCAACTCACTTTTCCTAGGTATAAACCAGGCTCAATAACTTCCTAAATTCAGTATCATATTTATTTACTACCAGTGATTTTTGAGCCAGTAAGTCTTTAAAATAGAAAATAGGTCTTAACATGTTAAAAGTAGGCTGTATTTAAACTTTATCTAGTTTTAATTGGGAATTTTCAACTTTTCCCACCTCAAAAATATGCTACAGCGTCTTAAACATTAAGAAAAACTGTCTACAAGCTTTCTACACACCACCTGCTGCCTAGTGTAGATACAGAGACACCAGGCTAGACGTTTTGATCCACCTCCCAGCTTTGCAGTGAAAAGCTTAATGATCTTTAGCATTTTCTCTTTTGCCTTAGTTTTCTTATCTGATAAATGGAATTGCTAATCCTAAAATGTAAGGCTTATGTATTAATCTATGTAAAATGCTTAGAACAGTATCTGCCATGTAGGTGGCAGTAACTACTGTCCATTCCAAGTAGACACCCAGAGAGATGTCCTTTTATGTGTAAAATGCTGCTGTTAGAAGAATTCTGCTATTATTAAAGAAATATGTCAGCAGCCTTTCATTTATTTTACTCTGCACCATATGGCTGCTTTTTTGTATTGTGTTTGTTGTGCCTTGTTTCCCTTCTCACATTTTCCTTTGTCATGCTGCTACTTAATTATGTACATGCTTTAAAGTATATTTTCAATTTTTTGAGGCTGTGAGGTTAGGTCCCTCTAAAGTACTACTAGTGTGACTAATTCTTTTAATAAAATTGCAAATCTATAATGCTGACAGGTGTTATTAGAATTGGCAAATATATTTCTAACCCAAAATATGAAATAGATTAAACACTGGTGTAGATAAAAAGCTAGGTGAACATACATTTATTACTATCCTAGGCATTGAAGGGTGGGATTGAAAGTAAAATAGATGTAAAGACAGGGCTCCTGCACACTAAGAATATGCAGTATAATTTGAGAATCATAAATTATAAATATGAAGCCAAGAACCATTCAAATGAGTTAGAAAATAAAAATAGTTCTTATAAAAATGATGCTGAAATTTGAGGAGAGAAAGATTAGTGTAGGTTGTCTAGAGACATCTTGAAAAACCTTTAAGGATCAACTGTTATGTTGATATTCCAGGCAATCTGTTTAAATTTAGCTTAAGTCACACACAGTTTCTATAGCATGAAAAAACTGTAGAAGTTTAAGAGAAGGTGGCGTAGTAAAGCACAGATGAACAAGCTTTAGGAATCTTCAGTGTTTGTGTATTTAAGGTGAGAGTAATGGACGGAGCAGAGGGGGTGCTGTCTGCAGTAGAAACTTGCTGAGGAAATGGATCATGGGAGCAGAGGACGTTGAGAGCCAGCTTTGGTAGAGGTCACAACCAAGCATGCTAGGAAGGGTGCGCAGATAATCACTCACTTCAGGGTCGGGATAGAAAAGTCTGACCTTCAGCCTGACCCTCAGAGGTGCCTGCCCGGGTACTTTAGTTGCACAAACCGCAGCTTCCGGGATGTCTTCTGTGGCTCATGGATTACGAAGGCAGAATTGGTCATTATACCTCACATGGATGTGATTATTTTGAATACTTGTGCTTTAAATACATACAATTGCAATGTAAATATGAAGGCACTTTTACATCTATTTTGACTCTTTTTGTTTATTTTTAAAATATGTATTGATATTTAATAAATAAGTCACTACAGTCTCCTATTTAATCTGGCTCACTCTGCCTCATTCTGGGTTGTTGGCTACCATGAGAATAGCAAAACATAAAGATTTGTGTTTTGCAAGCATAAATCAGACAATATGTTCAGGAAAGATTGTAAGTGGGAGCATGAAGAGTGTCAAGGAGAGGAGGTGTCCAGGCAGATGGTGATGCAGAGATGGAGCAGGAGGTGACTGTGGGCACAGAAGAAGATTGGAAAGCGAAGACCCTTGAAATGGTAACTCAGCAAAGCTATTTTTTCATATATCTCTCTTTCTACCTGGTTATTTTAAAGAAAAAAATCACATTTTCCCCTGAAGATAAGATTTGAAAAGGAAAGTGGTAATTGCATAAGACATATAACAGGTTTACTTGAGGAAGAAAGGAGACAAGAAACAAAGGAAGAACAAGAATAATAAATGAAAATGAACTGAACTTCCAGCAGAGGCAGGGTTAGCCTGCGCAGGAAGGCAGCTGCTTTAGGGTCATCCCCGGAATGACACAAAGTGCATTCTCTCCTCTCCCACACCTTGCTGGTGCAGAAACAAGTGAGATTTAAAAAAAACAGGATCCTAGGGGTTAGAAATTTAACTCAGTGGTTCCGGTACCTGCCTAGCATCACAGAGTCCCGAGTTTGATCCCCAGTAACCACATGCCAGTGCTGGGTGTAGTGACTCATGCCTATAAGCCCAGCACTCAATAACCACGTACCACAATACCAGGTGTCATGGCTCATGCCTATAAGTCCAGCACATGGGTGGTAGAGAATTTCCTTGAGATCAAAGTTAGCCTGGGCTCCAAGGTGAGTTCAGGGCCAGCCTGAACTGCAAAACAAGACCTTGTCTTAAAAAGCTGTGGTTCTACAGAATGGAGTATTAAAATCCTTTGTTTCTTGTCTCCTTTCTTCCTCAAGTAAACCTGTTATATGTCTTATGCAATTACCACTTTCCTTTTCAAATCTTATCTTCAGGGGAAAATGTGATTTTTATGATTTATCATAAAAAATGATAAGTTGAATCATTTATACTTAAATGGACATACCTTGAGGATGTCCTCATAAGTGAAATAAATAGGTCACAGATAGGTAAATGTCACATCTTTTCTCTGGTATGAGAAAATAAAGATGTAAATGAGTTCTAGAATTATATGATATATATTGTGAAATAGAAAATAATCAAAGTGAAATAGGGTGAAAAATAATGAGGGGGAAAAATAATGAGATTATAACAAATGAGATTATAACAAAAAAGAAAGGAAACAAATTTTATGTATATAGGGGGTGGGGATAGCAGGGTGGGTAGGACTGAGTGAAAAAATGAGAATTAAGTTGTGTCTTATACTGGTACAAATCCCCGTAGTGGAGTGCAATCATGATGTATATATGTAATGTACCAATAAATATTTCAATTTAAAAAAAAAAACTAATAAAAGCACAACAAAACAAAACAACCCCCCCCAAATAACAAACAAAAAATACCCCCCCCCCCAACCCAGTATCCTAATATGTGAAAGCAAATATAAATTTTCCCTCTGGCTGGCTAAGGGGAAGGATCAAGATGGAAGAGAGGATTTTGAAAATCTTTCACAATATTATTTGAGCAAATATCAAAATAACTACAGATTGATAAGATCATTTCATAAAGTTCTTTTTCCCATCTGAAGGAGTAAATCTTGTAATCTGATGGTCAGGATGATACTCATACATCTGTTAATCTGTTCAGATATATGAAAGGAAATCACCAGCTGATAGTATTCCAAGACTTTTATTCTCACTACCCTCTCAGTAGTAGATGTTATACACAGGAAAAGGTGTTTTCTTTTCTTGAATTTGCCACATATACTGGTCTCTGGCATTTAGGCAAATGTCCAGTTTCAAGGCTGAATTAGCCCCATCGGCGTGGAATTCTGAATTTTACTGCATTCTATATGAGAAAGTATTACTGGAAGTTGAGGAGAAGCGAGGTGATCCATAACTTCTAAAATAGGCCCATTAGGCATACTATCAGCTCAAATCTGTGCACTTTGTTGCCATGTGCCATGGCTGCTAATTATTCCTTGTTGACCAAATTAGTTATAAGAGCAATTCAGCAAGTCAGTGGGGAATTCATAGAAATATCTGCAGATAAATCTCAGTGCCTACTTGTCACAGTTCACAGTTGGCTTTTTTGTTAGCCAGTTCTAAGCCAGGTCTGTCCTTTGACCAAAAAGCATCAGTGGACAAGTCCTCAGAGGGTAGGGCCTCCTACTTCTGGGAGTAGGTCAGAGTTACTCAACTAGGACATCACAACTGAATAATAATGATGAGAGGTCAAAATCTACTCTGTGATCCACATGGTCTAGTTCACTCTCCCCTGTTTACTCAGAAATCATTCCATTTTATTTTCTAAGACAAATCCTTCACAATCACTTCCATATGACAACAATGGCCTGAAGTTAAGCTACAAGAAAACACTTTTTTTCTCTGTGTAGAAAGGGGAGATTTTTATGGTGAATTTATTTGTTCAGTAGTCCTTGGCCTTTCCCCTATTAACTGGTCTGAATGAATGCAAAAACTCAGATTTGAGTTAATTTGGTGTGAATAATGACAAATCTGTCATGTATTTTATACCTTATACTGGACACTGTGATAGAAATTTCCATAAATTATCTTTTAATCTCAACAATTATCCTTTGGCATAGATATTTTTATTATTTTTCTCAGTTTTCAGCTGAGAACAATGTCCATCATAGAAGTCTCATTGGTACTAATTGGTAATAGTAAGTTTAGAATTTTTTCCCACTGAAGCCAAACTTGTGCTTCTATGTGCAATGATGTATGTCTAAAACAAGAACTCTTTGAATAAGTAGCCCATGGGGGAAGTGGTTTATCTGGGGTTTAAAAGAATCCCTTTCAATCATTTTTAGCTTAGCTCCTGAAAGGTATAGAATATACACATAGCAGGAAAAAAGCAATTGAGAAACAACTGCCTATGGGTTAACTCCAGAGGAGAAGTGGTATCTATAACCCTTCCCTAGTTCCAGAGGACAGGTGTGTATGACATGACAGACATGTATGAGGAACATAAATAAAGATTCTTTTGTTTTCTGAAATTTAAGCTTAGTAAAGGAGCAGCTGAGTGATTGGGAAGGTGACACAGGATAGAAGAAACAGAAATGCAGCTCACTCATGGAAATAGTTGGAGTGTGGATTCTTTGTGAAGTTTTGGCAGGTGGGGGAAAAGGAGAGGAGAAAAGGCAGAAATTACTGCTTTGGCTGCCTACAGACTCCTGGGGAGCAGGTCTGCAGCTTTTCAATGGCTATTATGATGGACTAAAAACCAGAATTCCTTCTGCAATTTTTCAGAACTGTACCACTCCTTTAGTAAGTATACCCCAAAGTGTCTGACACTGGACTCTACTTGATGGTACCAGTTTGATTGCCATTTATTCAGCTTTCCAATCTCTGGAGCACAAAGTGGACACCAACAACTTGGGAGTAATTTAATATGGCTCACAATTTCTGAGGATATAGTCTATTGTCTGATGTCTTTAAGGCAAAATACTATGGTGAAAGGTCCTGGTAGAGCAAAGAGCCTGGAGCCTGAGCAGGGGACCAATGCCAAAGATGAAGAGGCCACAGACCAGATATAGACCTCAAGGCCACACCTCCTTGATCCACTCAGATGTAACCAGAAATGTGATCTTCCAATAACCTGGATGGAACCCAAAGCCAATCAAGTTGGGCACTCACCCTAACTTCCACTATCACTAACCTTTAATATTTTTTAGAAGAAAAACTGAAGAAACATCTATATCTAGTGTTTGGGACAAGATTACATTTCTAACTCTGAAGGGTGTATTGGAGAATTCTCATCAGTGTGGTGTCCCCTCACAGATGCAAATTAGTTCTTGGGGGTTGGTGGGTAGAAAAGTCCTATGACTTCTATGAATATAATAGAGGCATGCATATAGTATGCAAATAACTGTATCAGATATCTGTAATATAATATGGGGAAAGGAATGTTAAAAGCATTGTGTGTCAAAAGCCTCCTTAGAGGTATGATGATGAAAAGAAGCCAAGAAATATTGTTCTATAGTTTCAGATGCTTGGAGAAATATTCCCAATCACAAGGGTCAGGGAGGAAGATATGAAGTACCATTTAGGAAGAAAGATGCATTTGCTTTGGTTGCAGGAACAGAAGAAATGAGGAAAAGGCCAGCACCAATATATCATAACAAAGAATTCTCTGTCTCTGCTGTTCAGACAGGCAAAAATGCACATAAAGAAAACAGTACATTTGTTAAGTTCATCGCTGTAACCTAGAAGATATTGTTACAAGCTCTTTGAAAGGTCTCTGCAAATGTGAGGAAACCAAAGTTCCCCAGTTACTCAGGTTCACTACACCCTCTCCCACATGCCTATTGTTGAGTATGAAATCTTACATGCAACTTGGGCAGTAATAGCTTTCAGTGCCCTCGTGGTAGTATTTAGTACAATCCTACATTTTTCTCATAATAAATTGCTGTCAGAATCTGTAGAAAGTAAAATTGTCTTTCTATTTCCTCCAAACTGAAAGAGGGGTAAATGAAGATGGGATCCTGTGATTCTTTTTTAGCTCAGGCCTGATCTAAATTTCCTAGATTAACATTTCTCAAATTTGAGTTGCATCAGAATCACCCAGAGCCTCATGATAGGTTGGATTGTTGGCTGGGCCTGATTCTGAGAGCTTGTGGAGCGAGGCCCAGTGACATGCACTGATAATGTCGGTGCCGCTGATTGGACTCAGTGCTTTGGGAAGCACATTCCTCTCTTAATAGGTTTATGTCTGGTGGGTTACTAGAATTTCTGGGCATTTTAGGAAAGTATGTATTTCTGGACTAATCTCTTGAGAATCTGGGTCATTGGGTCTAAAGAAGTACTTCGATTTAATTCATTTTCATAGTCCTCCAGATTATTTTTATAACCTTTTATGTGTAGGAATCTTGTGCCAGGAGGCTGTCTTCAGAGTGATTCTCTGGCTTTGGGGACTAACTGCCCTTTTGTTTTTTCATTTATAAAATAACTTTCCTTGGTAATGTATTGTTCCCAGTGGGTGACGCAGTTTTGGACTTTCATTTATTAACATGCTTATTCTTATACAGTGGGTGTTGATTACATTCTTCAGATTTCTATGAAAAGAGCAAGTTTCTCTCTTTGGGGGTTGGCTTATGAAATTGTACTGCCCGGAGACAGAATATTAATTAAACCTTTTATGAGGAAAATGTATGAAAGGCAAAACCATGGATTCTGTTTTTGACTCTTCAAATCAGACAAAAGCCTTGGAGAAATGTGTAATATTTATATTTTACTTTCTTTTTTTTGTGGGACCGGGGGTCGAACTTGTATCCTTATGCTTCCAAGGTAGATATAGTACCACTTTAGCTAAACCCCCAGCTCTTTTATCATCATTTTGTTCTTGTTTCCACGCCGTGTTCGGGTTCTTATCTTTGAATTGAGGCAGAAGGGATTCAACACCTTTTCTTTGCAAGATGGTTGGAATGCTTAGAATCACAATACTGGTAATCAAATTTGAGGAAAATATAATTTTTGAGCCTGCTATAATTTTATTGAATCTATTTTGAAGGCAATTTGTAAGGTGAGATTAGGTGAGTAAATGTAAGATATTTTTACTATGAAGTACTAAGAACCACAAAAACTAATTCAATCAATTTATCTATTTAGTCTCTATCTTCCTTATTGAAAAGTGTTAGGAGGACTCATGTAGATTAAAAATATATATTTTTAGAAGAGTTTCTGATCTGTCTGTTCAGGATATTGTAGAAAATCTAGTCTTGAAAGAAATATTGATTTATCTGTGCAAGGACAAGCAGTTATGAGAGATCATGATGATGTTTTAGGATGATGATAATAGGTCAGCTAAACCTTTCTCCCCTGAAAACTAGAGTTCTTATAACTCAGGGACTATATACCAATTACTCTAGAATTAGTTATAGATCTCCAAGGTATTAACTATTTTTTTAAATAATTAATTATATTGGTACATTTTAATACACATCATGATCACAATCAACATTGAAATTTTATACCAGTATTTGACATGACTTCTCATTGTTTAGAAAGGGTATTTATCAGAGAATAATGAATCTATCTTCACTTAATTATTATATTTTAAAATATGTTGTCAATTACCTGTCAAGTTTCATTTCTTATTCAAAGACTTCTGTGGCATCCTTCAGATTAAAGAACAAATAATTCCATTGCTAAGTTTGAGGTGTAGGAATCTCTGTGAATCATTGTCTATATCCCAGCAATATTATTGTCATTTTATTGCATTTCACTGCAGATAGTTTTTCTCCTCATCATTCTGTCCTCGCATCCTTCCCAATAATTGTCAAGTAGAATATTTAGTTCGTATATCTATTTGCATAGCTTTGCCATCGAGGAACAGCTCCTTTGACCTTTACTAAAGTGACACTGTGGAAGAAATGCTGCATATGAGATATGTTTTTTTATGTCATTGAGAAATATTATTTCATGGTCAAAGGCAGTGACTCCTAAAACATAAACTAGATTTCTGCTCATTTTCTCATTCTTTCTGGATTTCAAGATTCCTGACATCCTGTTGGTAAGCTCTGCCTGGCTCAAAGGTTCTGAGTGAGAGGATAGTCTCCTTGACTCTAAACCTATGGAAAGGGCCAAGGATATGGAGATAGAAGATAAGAGGTGGTAAATGGGAAGGTACTGACAATAAAGGAAAGCTGATTTGCAGGAGGCAAATTGGGAACAGTTGAGATTAGAAGAGGAGTACATATAAAAATTAATACCAAAAATAATGAAATAAAAAGTTTTCTTTCTGCTTTCGAATGGGCACTGTCATTTGCAGAGCTGGGAAATATTCTGATCTTGCACAGCTTCAACAGTGAAACATAAACATCAGCAACTTTGTCAGTTAGTATCAGTCCAATCTCATGTTAAATGAAAGCATTTTCTTTTTTAAGTATGAAAACCAGACAAACTACCTGAGTTTGCTGGGACTTGAGTGGAAATTATGTTAGCTTAGTCAGATTTTTCCATATCTGTCAATATTCACGGTGCCCCTCTGAAAACAGAGAATGCCAGAAGACCTAGACAAGTATCAGTTGATTACATACTTATCCCAATGCTTTGTTATCACTCAGTGTTCAGTAAACACTCCTGGGTGGTGTTTTTATCATAAATGATTATTTCAAAAGAGTATGTGATAGAAATAGTCATTGGTTTCAAACAGAGAACCATTTTCCAGTAATTATATTTTCTTATTAAATATGTGATAAGTATCTCAGACACAAATTTCCTGAGCTTAATAACTACAAAGGGTCTTTGATAATAATCCCCAGTCTTCACTTTCAAAAGTTTCTATGTTAGTGGGAAAAGAGAACACAGGCAAATCACTATCCTGAGAGACTTAAAAAAATGACTGACTTGACTCGTTGTTTAAATGGAACAGGATCTTAGATCTCTTATCTTTTGATAGCAGACAGAGGATAGGGGATTGAAGAGAAGCATCGAAAATGAGTGCTTAATTTTCTGATGAGGTTATAGTAATAACAACAGCAGACTTCACAATGGAAGTCAGAAATGTTGACCTAAGTGGACACAGTGAAGGCCAGTGTTTTTTTCATACATACCCTTGGGCTTCCCAGTGTTATTTCTTCCACACTCTTATATATCTTTCATTCTCACAAAGCTCCCTTTGGAGCTAATGAAATCTCATTTAACTGTACTATAAGTTGTATGTATTTCCCAAACATGAGAAGGCATGATTGAACAGATAGCTTGAAAGCTAAGCATGGGAAGAGGATATCATGGAATTGAATTGCAATTGTAAATATTGTTTGGTAGGATCAAAACTCTTACAAAACAGCAATTAATTTTAGATAATTACTACTTGGAAACTACCTAATTGGGTGTTTCCCTCTAGAGTCACCTTGTCTTTGTGCAGAGTATTTAATCTATCATGCAGTTAACCTGAAAGGGAAGGGCACATATGAGAATTAAGAACCGTAGAAGTATGCCACTCTAAATGGCAGAATGTGACGCCATTGAGGCATTTAATCAAGTTAGTCATTGTATCTTTGGAATTAAATCCAATATAAAAAAGTTTTAGTTTCAGGATTAGTTAACATGCCTCTTCTCTTAGAATAAAAATGAGCTGTACCGGTGCCCCTCTGAGGGTCATTCTTGGAGGTGAAGGGTTTCCTATCTACTTTGTAAATGTGGAGAGACAAAGTGAAGGATTTACATATGAAGCTGGTCCATGGGGAAGGCTCAGTATTCTTGAGGACTCAGAGGCTAAGACAGATCCCTTGAGTTTAAAATTATTCTTCCATTTATTTGCTAAACAAACTGCATCTCCTTTGAATTTTAGTTTCATTACATATAATATGAGAATAATGACATGCTTGGGAAGGCTGTATTGACTTGCATAAACTAATATGTATATAAAATGCTTAGTATGGCACTTAACATTTGATGACTATCCCATAAATATTTATTTTTGTTTCTTTATTTGGTACTAGGGATTGAACTCAGGACCTTGGGCTTGCCAGGGTATTATTGTATTTAATTTTACATCTCAATCTTCTCCTTAAGATGGGTACTGTACAATGTAAATAGACTTCAAACTTTGCATCTCTTGCGGTGGTTTATTCTCCATTGAAAAATATTTAGTTTCATTTGGCCAAATACATATTATCTTCACCCTTATCAAAAATGACATGTATTGTACTTTATTACCATATGTTTTTGTAGTACCAGAGCTTAAACTTGGGCCCTTGTACATATATTTTAAAGTTATTTCTATTTTTGTAATTTTGGGTAATTTTAAAGTATTACTGATACCTTTATTATTATATCCACCATAAAACTATACATTTAAAGACTTCACTTACAAAGTCCTCAATAGATTCTTTTTTTAATCAGAATTTTCATTGTGTTTGCCGACTCTTTTCATGTCTATTATGTGCAAGATCTTATCTGGGTGTTTCAGTTTTGAATTTGTTTCATCTTTTAAAAAGCAGAATTTTACCTTCTTTAAAGTATATGCTTTATTGGACATTCCATCTAAATTCAATGACATTTTCTTCAAATATTTTTTTGTTTTCTTATGTCAGTGTTTCATTTATGTTTACTTCTTCATGAGGCATTACTATATTCTTTATGCATTATGAGAAAGTTTCCACTAATCACAGTATTTTGATCCAGTCCTTCAGTCTGTACCCTGAACAAAGTTAAATGTCATGAACTTGATCTGGATATGCACTTATCAATGCTTACAATAACCTTTTATATTAACATAATATTGAGAATCTGTGGTGTGCCTTAAATCAATGCAATTTTATTTAATTATACCTCGGTATAGCTGGTGAAAAAGAAATCTATGTACATCTTTTCACATTAGAAAAAAGTTACAAGAAAATAAAGCAAAGATGTATACTGTCCCTCCTTTATTATTATTTTAAAGTTGATTATAATTTATTAGAATTTTGACTAGTATAGAAATAAGCCTTCATTACAAAGAACAATTTTTCCCCTCCTTATTTTCTGTTGTGATTTTGTTTCCATGTGCTAGGAGTGGCCTCGGTATATGATTGGTGTCAATGACTAAAGGAATGACAGTTATATTTCCTGATAACTAAGATATCAGTAATTGGTGAATTTTACTAAACATTTAACAACAGGCTTTGGAAATAAACATTATATTCATTTTTTTTTTTTTTTTTTTTGAGACAGGGTCTCGCTTTGTGGTTCAGGCTGGCCCTGAGCACAGCCTCCAACTCACATCACAGCAATCCTCCTGCCTCTGCCTCCCGAGTGCTGGGATTACAGGCGTGAGCCACCACGCCCGGCACTGTGGTATGTGGTACTGGTTGCTGCTGGGGTGAGTCTCCACGCCCAGTATTGTTATGTGGTTACCGGGGAATCAAACCCAGGCCCTTGCGCTTGTAAGACAGGCCCCGGAACCACTGAGCTAACTCCCTGGCTCGGATATATTCATTTTTTTTAAAATAAGGAAACTTCTTGTTTCAGAAATGTTAACATGAGAAATATGCAAGTGTGTTGTAGAGTTGACAATGAGGGAGTGGGGCTGGGAGAGTCCTGAAGCATCCTGGGAATACTGCTTGGTGTGTCCGTTTCAAGCTCCCTGAGATGTACCTGCATGGATACTTCTCTACTGAAGTGGTCACCAAGGATAAAAATCTCTTAAAGGGATGGTGCAAGTACAAACATTGTATAAAATGTTTAATTTCCATATGGACTTGGAGGACACTCTACTTTCCCAGAAACTTGAGGGGAAGCATGCCAATGCTGAACATTAACATAAATGATAAAATTCTTACATTCAAGTTTGAAAAAAATCAGATTACCCATCACAAAGTAGTGATCTATTTGATAGAGTACAGTGTGAAAAATATGCTTATTATTTATGAGTTTCAAGTGGGGAAAATCAGTAAAGAAGAATGTGATGGAAATACATAAGTGATAATTTTACCCACAGATAAAATGCTTAGATATTTAAAAGGTTGGAAAATGTTGGGTAATATTTGTGAAAGAAAATTTGTTCTGAAGGAGTGTAGTAGATAAACATTAGCATGTAAAACTAAACTGTAAGACAAAGATTTTTAAAGAGTATGAACCATTCAGTAAGACCTAATTCAGAGAGCAATGCTCACATTCTAAAGACCACAAGAAGTTAGAATCACCCGAGTAAGTTAAAATCTATTTGAGATGGTTTTGTGTAGATAGTCATAAAGACTCCCTGTTCCTATCAATGATATAACAATGGAAGCAATATCATGTAAATAAAGTAAAAATTTTTTAAGAATAAAAAGGCATGGGACCAGGGATTTAGCTCAATGGTTCCGGCGCCTGTCTTGCAAGCACAAGGACCCTGGTTCGATCCCGGGTAACCACATACCATACTGGGTGTGGCGACTCATGCCCAGCAGCAACCAGTACCACATACCACAGTGCCGGTGTGGTGGCTCACACCTGTAGTCCCAGCACTCGGGAGGCAGAGGCAGGAGGATTGCTGTGATGTGAGATTGAGGCTGAGCTCAGGGCCAGACTGAACTACAAAGTGAGACCCTGTCTCAAAAAAAAAAAAAAAAAGGCATGGCCAAGTTATCTCTAACTTCAGGGAGGCTTTGACATATCACCTGTAACAGAGAGTGGAATCCTGAAACAGTGAATAAGTACTAAGGATCTGAAGGACAACATGGTGACTATAGTCATACTGTATTGGAGACTTTGCTAAGAGAATGTAGTTGGCCTTTTGTAAGCACAGATATCATGTGTAAATATCCAACCAGCCAGACAATGAAAATATTTGGAAAAGAAATTACAGTTGCATGGACCATATACAGATTTTTTTGTCATTTATTTCTAAATGAAATACTGTAATAACTATTGATATAGCCTTTGTATTGTAGTATACATTATAAGTAATCTATACAGGAGAATATATATTGGTTAAATACAAATACTATACAGTTTTATTTAAGAAACTTGAGTATCTATAAATTTTAGTTTCCTTAGCCATGGGTTCCTGAACTTATCTCCTGCAGATATCTGGGAACATCTGTAGATCTTTTGTTCTTACTATATATGTAAGAAATATCCTGTGTCATGTGACTGGGGTGTTAATTAACTTGTTTGTGATAACTATTTCACAATATAAGCTTTGATCAAATAATAGTGCTGTACATCTTAATATATATAATTAAAAAAATTTCTCAACAAGCCTGGAAAAATGGATTGCTAATTTTCTCAAAAAGATTGAAAACAGAATAAAAGAGAGCAGTCAAACCTCTTTGACTACAATCCACAGTTGCCTTTTCACCCTCAAACTCTGGAGAATTATTTTCACTCTGTTCTCAGTTTACACTTGTTATTCTTAAAAAATTGTTTAAATGGGTTTGCTAATAACATGTCTTCTATATCTCTATTGTTCCTTGATCCAAGCCCTGTTAAAAATACTTTGAATTTCTTGTAATTCTTTTTGTTCATGATGCAAATTTCATATATCTGATTTTTCATTCTGTAAAAGCTTGT
This sequence comes from Petromus typicus, assembly GCA_004026965.1. NCBI lineage: Eukaryota > Metazoa > Chordata > Mammalia > Rodentia > Petromuridae > Petromus > Petromus typicus. The sequence continues at coordinate 75,854 of PVIR01000963.1, forward strand.
AGACAAAATTTAAGTCAATTTTAATAATGTCTTAGAATGTAAATGGAAGTCTCTGTTAAGATATCCTATGTTAATTTATATTTTTTTCAGGTTTTGAGTTTTCTTTTGTATTTCCTTCTATGTAGTATTAAGATCTTTTTCAAATAATTTTTTGTAAGAATTGTTATAAAAATATGTAATACCAAGGCAACATCTATAAACAAGTTAAATATATTTTATTCTTGCCCCTCCTTCCTTCTGTTATTTCTTCCCTCCTTTCCTCTTCCTCTCTCTTCCCCTTTCCCTCCCTGTTTGCTTCTTTTCTCCTTCCTTTGTTTTTTTAGAGTGACATCATCTGGTGAATTTTTAATATATTAGTTATTGAGTTAAAAATTTTGTTTATTCCCACTGTTTTTTTTTACAACATTCTGGGCCAAATGTCTGGGTTTTTCTGTTACATATCAAGTGAGTCTTCAGCACCGGATACCAGTGGAAGTACCCTCTAATTCTATTCAGTTCTGACCTTTTGTCCCTATTTGAAACCTTAATCTTACATCCTTGGATCCCACATCAGACATCAGTTACAAATCTAGAGTTTATCTCCTTAGGTTCAATTAATTTGCTAGAGTGGATCACAGAATTAGGAAACACTTAAATTTATGGCTTATTATAAAGAACACAAATAAACATGCAGGCAAAGAGACACATAGGGTAAGGCTTGGAAGGTTCCCCAGCACAGAGCTTCTCTCCCTTTGGAATTGGGGTGTGCCACCCTCCTAGTATATGGACATGTCCAGTTTGCTCTCTTACAAGCCATCTAAACTCAATCTTTTTTTTTTAATACCAAAGCTTCAATACACAATTGATTAAATTATCAGCCACTGATCAACTTAATGTTCATTCTGTCCTTACATCCCAGAGGGAGAGGTGGAATGAAAGTCATAGTCCTCTAATTGTGCCTTCGTCTTTCAGATCACTTGTGCTGATTCTAAAGCTGGGAACCAGTGACTACTAGTCATCTCACTAGTACACAGAAGATATTCTTAACACTCCAGAGTGTCTAAGTATTCTAGGAGTGTATTCCAGGAGCCTAGATGAAGACTAAGTATATATTTCACAATATCATGATTGTAAGAAATGTTTGGGTATTGGAAAAGTAGCAAGTGGGATTTATTAGAAAGACAGAACCCTGGTGAGAAATGTCTGGTTGATAGGCTGAGTACTGTTTTAGTAATGCTGGGCAAATTCAAACTTATTTATGAGATTACATAGTCAAAGACTTTTGTTGCTTGTTCCTCTTCAATTTTAATAGTGTTTTTACTGGCTTTGCAGAATGTTATTCCTTATATGTAATCACCTCTGTGAACTAATCTGTTTCTTATGGGAAAGGAAACTCCTAGCTAAGATCTCCAAGAAAAACCTTGATGGATCTTGAGGGAAAGATGAATCATGAAGCAGGAGACCTGTGCATTTTTGATTAGCTCCAAGGAAAGTAATATTGCAATAAATATGAAGGTCCTGCATAAGAAAAACAATAGCCATAAATATATATTACATAAACAGTTCTCAGTGAAGTGCTTTATAGGATCTTTAGGGATGGAATAGACCTTTCAGAGCCCTGTGCTCTGTTTAAAGGTCTGCTAAATGGCTCACTGAACATCCTGGAGTGCCCTGGTGGCAGGGACGGGAGCCTGTAGTTCAGTATCCCATTCTTCCCTTTTTCACCCCTAGAGTAAACCTAAGAGTCTGAATTTTGAGCCTTGGGAGGGGTTGTCATTCTCTTTTTGTGTGATTGTGTAAATATTCGTAGGGATTTAGAATATCAGATCAAATTTGAATTCTTATCCACTTAGATATTTTAAGTTTTGTTATGACTTTTTCCTTTTTCTTTCTTTTTTATTTGTGGTGGTATTAAGAATTAAATGCAGAGTCTTGTGCTTGTCAGGCAAGTAGTGTTCTGCCACTGAGCTACATCTCCATTCTTGCAACCCACTTGTGTGATTTTGGTCTGCTTTGTTATTTCTTTTTTAAAATTGATTTTATTGGTACATTTTAGTTCTACATTATGATCATATTCAACATTGAGAATTTTTATCAGTACATGACACATCTTGATTCTCATTTTTCCATTCTCCTACCATTCCTACACTCCACGCCCTCATACATAAGCTTTGTTTCCAGTATTTTTTTATTAGGACATGTTTATTGTACATAATGTTTACATCCCTTGTGGGGAGGTATATGTAGTTCTTGTTCCTCTCCTTTCCCTCTTCTCCTTCCCTCCCTCCAATCTAAAATATAAATAAAGAGCAAAATAAAAAACAATCAGAAGTATAGAGATAATTCTTTCCTGTGATATACTTCTTGAACATACTATAGAACTAAGGTGTGTGAATAACTTGTTCTGAGATGGTTGTGCAAGACAAGAATTTCTAATAAATTTTAACTTGATAAATGACTTATGTTTGCAGTAGGAGGTACATGAGGCCAAATGTTACATGGTCACAGTGGTTCTTTCTTTCTCTCTCCCTTTCTTTGTGGGATTGTGGTGATTATTTCCTGACAGCAAGAGGTTATGGAGAAGATCTTGTCTTCAGTGGAGGAGAATAATAATATGGAGGAATCCCTTACTTTAAATAAGGTTATGGAAATGTGTAAAATGTGGGAAACAGTGCAAAATTTTGTAGAAAAACACCCAAATAAGTCTGTAGCAGTGGTAATGATGAATCTGTTTAACGACAATGTGATGTTACATTCCCATGAGCCCTCAATAAAAGTGAAAGCAAGTAGCATTGGATAAGTTCCTTGTTAAAGTTGCATGAAAGAAAAACTCCTGTGAGCCAACAGATAGCAGTGATTCTATTAGTGATAGCTTAAGTCATCTACATGGTAGCCCTCCTTTCTCTTGTTACCCTTACACTAGCCAAGAAGATTTTCAAAGTTATGTACAGGTTAATTTATTTTATCTTTCTTTTGTATTTTCTTTATCATTTTGTATGAGATCATTTCCAAATGAGTATTTTTTGGTTGTGGAATGAATCATCTGAGTGTCCATTGTATTGTATGGGAAAATTTGCTATGATATACAGTGCTTTGAATTACAAGTATGTAGGGCACAAAAACCAAGGTTTTACTGTGTGTCTATGTAGAACTCTGACGTCAACATATTCTAAGGTTTTAAAGTCAGTAGCGTTATTCTTAGCCATTAACAAGGACTTGAGAGGCCGGGGAGTTAGCTTAGTGGTTCCAGCATCTCTTTTGTAAGTGCAAGGACTCAGGTTCGATTCCCCGGTAACCACATACAATACTGGGTGTGGAGACTCACGCCCAGCAGCAATCAGTACCACATACCATATACCACAGTGCTGGGCGTGGTGGCTCACGCCTGTAATCCCAGCACTCGGGAGGCAGAGGCAGGAGGATTGCTGTGATGTGAGTTTGAGGCTGAGCTCAGGGCCAGCCTGAACTACAAAGTGAGACCCTGTCTCAAAAAACAAAAACAAAAGAACAACAACAAAAAACAACAACAACAAAAAAAACCCAAAAAACAACAACAACAACAAAAAAAAAACCAAGGACTTGATGTTGTAGACTTTGAAGCTAGCCTGATCAAATTTGAATTCTGGTTTCTCAGCTAAGTAGCTGTGTGACCTTGGTCAAATTCCTTATCCTCATATGTCAGTTGCCTCTAGTGTATAGTGGATATTATACTGGTTACTGACTTATATTAATAAGGGTTAAGGGAGTTGATGTATAAGCACTTTAATAGTACCTTGCATAGCATATATACATAATAGATATTAACTCTTATTTTCTCTGTTTTGTTTCCCTAGTTCTATTTTTTAGATTACATTGAAGATTTGTTGTATTTTTCAATATTTGAATAACAGAATAAGGTATAGAAGATAATAGAAGTGAGCTGAAAACCATAATAACCATTAATTTGAGACACTGTTCTATTCATAAAGGTCTGTTATCACATCCTAACAAATGATCATTTTGAATGTGCAAAAAATTAAGGATTAATTTTTTCTGAAGACAGTACATTCTATACTTTTTTTTGGGGGGGGCAGGATTTTGTTTTGTAGTTCAGGCTGCCCCTGAGCTCAGGCATGAACTCACAGCAATCTTCCTGCCTCTGTCTCTCAAGTGTGAGTCACCACGCCTTGCACTGCGGTATGTGGTACGGATTGCTGGTGGATGCGGGTCACCATGCCTGGCATTGCTGTATGTGGTTACCGGGAATTGAACCTGGGCCCTTGCACTTGCAAAGCAGGCACTGGATCCACTGAGCTAAATATCTGACCCTGTACTATCTTTTTATTAAAAAAGTTATCCATGTATGGAACTGAAAGAGAGTTCTAGTTCCCATTGGTTCTAATTCTTTTGAAAAGGCATAAAATAAATTTCACTATCCCTTCAGTTGACAGTGTCTAAATATTTAAAGACAGCTTTTACATGAATTTACCTTTCCATTTTCTTCTTTAAAAGCAAATAAATATTGAGGCATATGATTTCAAATATTTCTCTCTTTTGTGGTAATTATTTTTATTTGCCTATAACAATTCTAACCAACCAATTGACTGCTTTATTCATTTGCTGTTCCAGTTGTATATCAGAATTAGATTTCATTGCATAGAATTCCTTTTTATACTGAAAATCTTTTTGGAATATACAGACTTTTTTTTTTTAACAATAGTGGCACATAATCTAAAATATCTGATGCTTCCTAGATATTAGAAACCTAGTCTACCATTGGCCTCAATGGCAAAAAAAAAAAAAAAAAAAAAAATCATTTAATTCATTTATTGTGAGTTTGAAAACTTCAACCTTCTTGGAGTCCTTTATAATTTGAATTGTTATTTTTATTTCTTTTAATATCATTAGAATATAGATCAGAAAGAGTCTTAAGTACTAAATACATACATGTCCTTTCTGGTAGGCATCAATCCCTGGTGGAGGCTGTGGACCATATAGTGTCAGCAAGTTTGATGCAAATTCTTAGTGTGAATGTGGATATTAACATCTAACTGATGTGCATTTTACTGTTCAGATTATTTTAAACAAATGGTGTGAAGTGGCTGAAACAAAGCTACTGCTTAGTTAATACAAGTAATAGAAATGATGAATTTATTATTCAGAAGAAAACTTCACTGTGTGTCACATTTTATAATGTTCCAGACATTGAATATATCCCAAATTTGTTCTGGAATATGAGGTATCATCGAAGAACTCCAAATATAAAATTTCTCTATCATTTTCCATCCTTTACTGTATGAATTTCTATTTTACGGAAGAGCTGTTGTTGGTGGGTTGGTATGTATTGTGGTCTTCTGTATACACTGTATCTTGCTTTCATAAACATATCTGTGTGCTTGAAATGTATGCTTGAATAGACTGACATATAAAAGACTCTCTATATGTATATTCTTTATTTATAACTGAAATTAGATTATGTTCTACACTCCATTTCATTCACTTAGTATATGAGTGTGTTTCCATGAAGTAAAGAAAGGGTACATTTCATCTTCTAAAAAGTGACACTGTGCTCCATTGTATCCATTTGCTATGCTTTATTTATTAATCTTTTAATGAATGACATTTAAAATATATCCATGTACTTGCTAATGTTAGCAATACAGTCATACACATGCTTGAACAGAGATTTTTGCACTGTTACGTAAACTTTAGGGATACATTCTGAAACGTGGAATTGCCCGGTTAAAGAGTAAGTAAATTCAAATTTAAATTAGCATTGTCTCATTGATTCTCAGAAATTTATATCAAAGTGTACTTTTACTTAGGGGGTACTAATTCATTCTTTCATTCACTTATAAGAGTTTCTACTATCCCTACATTCTTAGTAGCAGTGTGTATTATAATAATTTTCTTAACTTTCACCATATGGTGAAACAGTGATAGTCTACTACTGTTTCAATTTGCATTCTAAAACCGTGAGTCACATTGAGCATCTTAAAATCCATTTATTGTCTATTTGTATTTCTTTTTCTTTCAAATTCATTGTCTGTTGTTCTATTGGATTGTTAGTCTTTTTCTTACTGATTTTACAATCAATAATATATTTAGATCTTTGTTGCAAAATTTGTTTCCTAGTTTGTTATTCAGAGGGAAGCCAGCCATTTAATGATTATTTGATTATTTGAGACAACATGGTACTGAAGAAATACTGCTAGACTGTAGAGGAGTCCTTAAAGGTCTAGCTTTGTCTTTTTCTCTGACTTGTTGCACAATTTTGGTTTCTTATCTGTAACATGGGAGTACTAACACGTGACTGAAAGTGCTGCAAATGCCAATCCTGATAATATGTATGAAAGCATTTCAGAACTTATGTAAGCTTTACAGATATAATGTGTTATTTTTGTGACATTCATAAAATTATCTAGGAAAATATGATTGTCTTCAAATCTTATTCTTTGATAACTGGCGTCATAGTTTCAAAGCCAGTATCTTTCTACACAGAAAATTTAAAATTATTGACTTCAGATTAAAGAAAAGTGGCATTAAGTTCTTTTCTCTACACTGGTCAGGCCTCATCTGGAGTACCGAGCTCATTTCTTGGGTTTGTGTTTTCATTGTGCTGAAGAGCAGTGAGAGAGAAGTACCAAGAAGGAAATCATATTCTTCAGATTAGGAAAGTTTATTTCATATAAAAGATAAGTAACAAGAAATTAATTTTTAAAAATATTTTAAAAGATTATTTTCTGGGACGGAAATGTAACTTGCATCTACATGTGTGTTCTTCCTCTACTACATACTCCTAGGCTGAATTTTTATTTTATATTTTTCTCTTGATTTTGAAAAATACTTTGTACCTATATGATAAAAAATCTGTCTAGATAATATATAGTTTTTTACTTGTTCAAGAGTTTTATAAAATGAATGTGTTGTATGAAGCGTGCTGGTTTGCTCCATTAACTTCATGCTATTAAAATTCATTTATGTTGTTGAGTGTCACTATATTTTTGTCTATTTCTCATAGTTGTTTAGTAATTCATTATATTAATATACTAAAATTAATTTTTCACTCTCCTGTTTGACAACATTTAATTTGCTTATAGCATTTTACTGAATAAACATGCTTGTACATATCTGACAATGCTCATATAGAGTTTCTGTAGGAGTTGTACGAAGATATTGAGTATGTGAGTATTTAACATTGCCCAAATTGTTTTAAAAAATGTTTGTATCTGTAACTATATTCAAAGCAACTTCTTATAATAACTTACTTTACTAAAATGTATTTTTCTTACATCATCCACATGGCCAAAACCTCATAATGACTTTCTGATCAAATAATTCTCAATAGTTATTCAGTGGATAATAGCTGTCCAGTGACTGGGAACAGTCATTCAGAGCTGCCCCTTTCTGATATCGCTTCATTCCAACTAGGCTCAGCACCTTCTGGTCTCATTTGCTTTCCTGTTTCATCTAGCATTTTCCATCTTCCTTCCCTATCTCAGTCTTCTTGCAGCAGAGAACCTAAGAACAGGCTCTGAAGTTGGGCTGCTGGAACTCAAACCTCTACTCTATCTGAGAGACTTTCTTGTGTCTCTGTTTCCACATTTGCTAAATGCAGACAGTACAGTCCTTACCACAAAGGTTTATTGTGAGAATTAAATAAATGAATGTATGTAAAATTCTTAGAACAGTGAACAATTCTAGGTCTTTTATTATTTTATGACTTCAGCACAAGTTATTTTCTTGTTGTAGAAGTATTTTATCACTAAAGTAATTTTATGTTGCATTGCATTTCAAGAGAATGCATCATTAACTTTTGCCTGAGAGAAGAAACTATATTAGTACAACCTTTTTTCCAAGTTTTTAGTATAAATATGGCTTATTGATAAATATAACAAAATAAAATAGTGATATTGGCTGTGGAAGAAGTCATGCATAAAATGCCATGTAGTTATTAATTTCATTGCCATGACACTAATTTATGACACAGATTTATAACCAAGGCTAAATAACTAACCTTGGACCATGAGTCTAGAAGATAAAATTTACAACATAGCATATGAATGAAACTCCAAGAAATTAGCAGAAAAGAAAAATACAGAAATGCAGTATTCCCAACTCATTTCCTATCCCAGCAAAAGGGCATCCTCCAGGCTGGATGGAATGGCAGTTAGGTGCACCTTCTTAGGAAATTATTCTGCTGAAAAAATAAAACAATACAGAGTCTTAGATCAGACTCGAATGGAGCACCAAATGGAGCACTGCACCACTGGTATTCACTCTCTAGCTCTGCGCTTCCTCTAGTCATGTGCTGCATGCTCCTGACACGATGTGCTCCGGTCACCACTGGTAGGCCTGTGTTTACTGACCAACAGTCATGGAAACCAGACCCTGGATAGCTCAGTTCATCTTTAAAGATATGTCTTCTTTGATTGTATGTTATAACATTATTCCTGTAAGTACATTTTTTAAAAAAGGACTCCTGGATCAATGGAAACAACTATAAATTACTTTCCATTTCTAGGAAAAGTAATGTGTCTGTTTAAGTATACAAGCATCTTCAGAGAGCTATTTGTGGTTGCAGCATTTTCAGACTCAATAGAGCCACATAATAAAGCAAACTCTCTCTAAGCATTTGAGTGTCCTCTCTCCACAGTTTGAAGCACACAGATGAAAATAAAGATACACTGGAGAGGAAAATATATTTCTCCCAGAGAAGGGCATATCAAGTGTTGAAGGACCCAGAGAAGGGATAATGATTAGAATTTCAAATAGTATTGTACTATTGGATCAATTCAAAATGTATGAACATTTCAATTTTTAGAGAATAACAGAAATGAAAAAATTATCCCTGCACATTTACATTTAAATATTGCTGAATTAGAGTTTCAACAAAGTAAATCACATCACCATGAACTGGAGATGGCAAAATCTGTATCATCACTGAGTCTACCCATCTATTGACTTCTTAATGTCAATCTTTTTAGTCTGTGGATCTTATAGTACTGAGAAAATTATTACTTTCCTATTATACAGGTGTAGTGTAAGAAATAAAAGTTATTGTATTGTGTATGGTTTAATTCTGAAAGAAAATGCTTTGAAAATACAGGCAACATTTATAATAAATTTTGTAAAAGTGTCACCAATGTGATTTTGCATAATTAGATAATTGGCTAGGATACGACAAACTCGAAAAGATAAAATCATTTTTCTGTGAGAGATACTAGTTGGATTTTTTGTTTTTACTAGCAGAGGGAAAAACTTTGGCCCAAAAGAATTAAAATATTGTTAGCCCTATCAGATTCTTGAGGATTCTAAATTAATGTACTCAGAATGAAGAGGTCATGTTGGTAATTCTTTAACCTGAGAAAGTACATTTCTGGATTAAGAGAAATCAAAGTTTTTGACCATCTTTACTTTAGAGCATGATATAATTAAAGTATGAGAGGAAAAAAAAAAACCCCATGAAATAAATAGACTTCCATTGAAATTACTGAAGCCAGTTAATGGAAAAGTCAGTTATTTTTCTTTTTATATACATGAAAATTATTTGGACATTTTGCCTAATTTGAAACATCCAAGTATTTGGACCTAGATGGCAAGCACTTATTTTTATAAATCAGGTAGAGGCACTCATTCTTTGAAAGGTGCTATAGTCCAAAAGCTATTCCATTTCATTATAGCAAAATGACAGCAACTCTATTTAAGTGTATAATGATTCTAGCCAGCCATCCATAGCAGCAAAAATTTAATAGCAACCTTATCTGGAATGCTGAAAAGGAACACTTCCCAAGAAAGCATTACAGCCTCTTCAGTTTACAAAACAATTGGTTTTAATCTTTAATACTGTTAAGCAGTAGGGGGCAGATAGGCACATTAACATAGCTTTACTTTTTATAAATAGCATTTAATACACCATACTCAGATATAGTTGGGCTAAGCATTAGTGTTAAAGAGCTTTAGACTTGAGCAAATAAGTACTCAAATATTCTGTCCTGAAATGCAAGATATGCTGCTTACATTTCTGTGATGAGTATATAGGAGAGTTCATGTGTCAGTGAGGTTTGAAGGCAAAATCATTGAACATGTTTCCTTAGGGAAACATAAGACTTCTTGACATAAATTTAAGTTACAATAAGAAGAAAACCATTAAGAAGAAATTTTTTTCCAGTTCAGGAAACATTAGCTTCATTAAGTTCATGTACAATGCTTGAAGTGATGCTATAGCTTCACAAATACAGCTCTTCATCTACTCTGCAGCTTTTTCATATTTTAAAAAATTTCTTTTATTATTGCATGAGAAGAACCCAGGTGTGAGTTTCAAACATTATCTTTCTCCAGGAAGCAAATAAATATCTTTAATGTTGTAGTACATTTTTGGACAATAGGGAAGAGAGGACTTAATAGGATTGCTCAAACTGAAGATCTGGGCTCCATTGAGTTGTAAATGACTTACTGGGATCCTCATACTGAGTACATACCAAAGTGTCCTGCAAGGTACGATGTATATGCAGTGCACACCTTCTCAGACCATTAGCTTTCCTCTATCATAAGAAATGTAATTATTATTCTATATTAAAATAGGCACATATATATTATGAATATACCCCAAATTTACCCACACTTAAAAATAAATGAAAGACGGTCATTTAAGAAACTTTATCTTTAAGCTTCATTGCTTTAGAGTGTACCTCAGGCCCCCAAGGTGGGTTTGAGGTCTAATTTAAACAACAGGGAGCAGTATCTATGGTCTGTAAAAACTATGTGGTCAAATTATAACTTAATATTATAAGTGCAAATATAATTTTAAGTCCAAGTACTTTCTGATGAAACTTTCTGCAATTTCAAATGGCATTGGGAAAATATTCCACAGAATTTGATTTGTCAGCCTTATATTTAAAATGTAAGAAGGTTATTTTGGAATTTTTTTAGGTTTTATTTATTTGAAAAGAGTATGTTTATTAAATTCTCCATAGTTTTTACTTCTGACATTTCTCAATTTGCCCCTTGAGTTTTGGAGGAATATTTCTTGTTGATAATCATTTCTCACTACTGTATCAGTTGTAAAGACTCTCCCAATGTCTTTACACACTAGATGATTTGACTATTTTGACTGAATTTGTGCTTAAATAAATGATGAATATAAATATTAACTTAACAGAAATAGGGTATAATAGTATTATATCTTCTGACTTTGAATATGTACATCAGTGTCAATGAATAGAAAATATATTACACTGATAGTCTTTTCCATTTTAATATAATTCCAAAATGCAGTATATCAAAACTTAGTGGTATGTACTATGGGAAATACAAAGGAAATCACAGACCTGACTCAAATTAAAGGGAAGAAAACTTATAGAAAAAAATGCATATTTAAATAAAAGCTCACAAAAGAAATTGCTGAGTAAGGCTCAGAGCCTTTCCTTATAGCTTATTTGAAAAGACCTAGCAAAGAATATGTGCTCTAGTATTCAAGAAGACACTGGTGAAAAATATAATAACTCACATTTTTTTAAAGGTTTTTTGAGACAAGGTCTCGCTTTGTAGTTCAGGCTGGCCCTGGGCTCAGCCCTCAACTCATCACAGCAATCCTCCTGCCTCAGCCTCCCAATAACTCACATTTTTAATGCAACCTCTGCTTTCTGAATAGTTTTTAGTTGATCCTGTCAACTAAGTATATTATACATGACCTTGTGTTTATAGGTAAGAGTGATATATTTGCATTAAAAGTATGACTGTGGAATTTAGTCTTTTTCTACCTCAGTATTCAAACTGTGCAAAACAACTATTTTTCAAAATGAATTTTGTGGTACTCAGAAATAAAAATGAAGATTTAAATTTGGAATGTATTAAATACAGTAGCTCTTCCTGAGAAATTCATAGTACACATGCTACAATATTAGTCTTGAGAAGTACTGTGAAAATACATCTGTTTACTGGTTTCCAACTTTAATTGGACTTAGAACTTCCTTTTCATCCCACCATTTTTGTGACCATTAATGCTGATTATCAATTTCATTGGCTTAAAATGTCTAGGAGATTATTATAACATGGATGTGTTTGAGTGAGTCAAAGAAGTGTGGCTCTGGTTACTATATATGGTCCCTCACCCTTTCTTCCTTGGAATAATTCCAATTCTTCGGTTTCCAGCTGCCTGAACTGAGAAGCCTTGCTCAGCCATGCCATTGCACCATGAAGTTCCTGCTTTGGAGCCTGCTAATGATGAACTGAATCTTCTGAAAGTGAAATGTGAGCTAAACTAAACATTTATCCTTTAAATTGTGATTGTTGGATATTGTGTCTCAGTAAGTGAAAAATAATTGATACATAAAATTGATACTAGAGTAGTGTATTTCTTGTACCTGACTGTATTTTTGGAAGCATTAGGAAAAGGTTTGGTAGAGGAATTTGGAAAGTTTGGAAAATATGGGCTAGAAAAGCTTTAGAATGCTGTAAGTAGAGCTGAATGAGTGATTCTGGTCAAAGATCAGAAGACTAAATACCAATAGGAATGTGGACAGTATAACTAGGCTTAGGTTTCATTTGGGAACAAGGACTCCACTGGCATTTGGGATAGAGGACATCTGTGTTATAGTTTTGCAAAAAACTTGTGTACACTTGGTTCATGTCCTGAGACTTTGCAGAAAACTAAGATTAAGCATGATAGACTTAATCTGGTTGAGGAAATTTTGAGATAGCCCAACACAGAAGCTATGGCATGAGCACTGCTAGCTGCTTTTAACCAGATTTATAATGAGAATTGGGAGCAAAAGGCAGAGCAGAAAATTTGGAAACTTATATTTTGTCTCAAAATGAATCTTATGTAGGATTTGGTCCAAAAGAGATATAGTTGGTAAAGAGATTGGTACCATTAAAAAGCAAGCAAGCATTCTATAGGAGGAGGGAGAGTGGAAACTTGAGGGCATCTCAGGAATCAGCAAGATGCTATCCACCACAGGCTCTTAGACACAAAACTGTAAAACTTTCATTTGAGAAGAGAGTTCCTGGTATTTCTGCTTGAGAAGGGCCTTTTAGAGAACTGGTTCTCTGGGATTCATTTCACTTGCTCAGATATCCAGAGATTCAGACACTACTGCAGTCATAGTCCAGGGGAACCTGAGTACTACTTATACTGCATTGCAACAACCTTGATATTGTCCATGTGATCCTGGCTTTACTGGCATGCAGAATGCAAAAGTTGTGCAGTCAGGAATGTTTCCATCCAGATTGCAAAGAAATAGCTAAGAGGCTGATCTGAGAGTGCCTAAGAGAGCAGTGCATGAAGTGTAGGATTGAAGCCAAAGGTGCAGTGGAAATCTCAGGAAGTTGGGGATGCAATAAGTATGGAATATCTTCTAAGGAAAGCTGAAGGCTTTGAGTTGAGTCAGCCCACAAGAGGACGTTTAGGCTGCAACTGGTGAGTCTGTAGGGTTGTGGCTGTTCAAGCCTTTGAAACTCCTGCTTTACCATTGTATGTCTTAAATGCCAGATAAGGAGCTACAGAACTTCATGTTTTCTTTGCTGGGTTTCCATCTCACTTTGATTTGATCATTTTTAATTTCTCTATTTCTCCTTTTTGTAAAAGGAATATTTACCCTGTGCCATTGTACCTTAGAGCTACATGTCTTGTTTTTCATTTTTCCAAAGGTATGAAATTGTGATTTTGCTTTGGGTCTCAGAAGAGTTTTGGAGTTGAACTTTTGAAAACTGCTGAAATTTTTGAGACTGTGGGTAAAAAGGATGTCATCTCTGGTTATATGTGAGATAGTTGTATTATGTCAGGTAGTGGATTGTGATGATTAATCCTGATTATCAAATTCACTGGATAACAAGATGCCTAGCAGATTGGTAGAGCTCCCTTCTGGGTGCGTCTGGGTGGATCATGGAGCTGTGCCGTGGTCCTTGTCCCTTCTTCCTTGGCATTATTCCCCTCCATTGCTTCCTGGGCACTATGAAATAAGCCACTTTACTCCACTATGCTCTTCCATGATGATTTTCCTGCCCTGAATCCTGGCAACCATGTCCTGGAGCTCCTGAAACATGAGCATGATTAAACCTTTCTTCCTTTAAATAGTGAGTGTCAAAAACTGTGTTCAGTGACAGGCAAGGTGACTAATATAGTTTGTTAAACTGCTACTGAATTAGAGACATTTTAAAAAAATCTCTTTTAGTTAAGATTTAAAAAAATAAACCTAGTGTGAAATTCTCAATGTCAAATTAGATGATAAGTGCTTGGAATATGAATCTTATTTCCTTTTAACTTTGAAGTTTCCTGAAAAGAATGAAGAGGATCTTTCAGTTTTATTTTTCCTCCTGCTTCCATCCTTTGGCTGTTCCCGAGCTGTTAACCACCATGCTGTGATAGTTTGAAATAAACCAGCCTTGCTATGAAAAACTTTGATAGATTCAACATCTCTTTATTTTCCTCCCTGTAGTGATCATTGTGGCACAAAATGATTTTTGAGGTTATGGGATAAGAAAAAAGTTCTATGAAAGCAGGTCTTATTGATCCTATTGCAGGAGGTCTTATCGCTGAGGATGGAAGATGCGGTTAGTGAACTGCTTTTTACCAGCCTGTGGAAGTCAGTGCATTAAGTTGAAAAGAAAGAGCTTAGATCACAAATCTGTTCTTTGGGGAAATTACAGATTCATGCTCTTTGAAGATATTTCTTCCTTCAGTGTTCTTAATTTGTGTTTATTCATTTCCCGTAGTTGATTTCAGGCACAAAGATAAGAACAAAAACTTAATTCTTTATTGTGGCTGTTCTTGGTCAGTGATTGGTATGAAAATGCTTTCTAAGTTTTCCAAGATTGCTTTTTAAAGTAACCATACTTTGCTGCTTTTAGAGGAACCTCTGTGTATCGAATACTAGTCTAAATCTTGCTATTTGATGATGAGTTTTTTAAAGACGGGGTCTCACTTTGTGGTTCAGGCTGGCCCTGAGCTCAGCCTCAAACTCACATCACAGCAATCCTCCTGCCTCTGCCTCCCGAGTGCTGAGATTACAGGTGTGAGCCACCACGCCCGGCACTGTGGTAAGTGGTACTGGTTGCTGGTGGGCGTGAGTCTCCATGCCCAGTATGGTATGTGGTTACCGGGGATGGAACCCGGGTCCTTGCACTTGCAAGGCAGGCGCCAGAACCACTGAGCTAACTCCCCGGCCCTTCATGATGATTTTTAAAAATGAAATATTTAAAAAAAGGCTCAAAGGGAATACATCAAAATATTAACAATGGTCATTTTCTTGGAAAGTGAAATGATGGATGATTATAATTTTTCTTATACCTTATAAATTTCTCATATTTTATAGAGCATTTCTACAATACCATATATTACTAAAATTGAAAAGTGCTAAATTATGAAAAATTTAAAATTAGACTCTGTTTCTCTCTAAATTTCAGATGATTGTTTCCCTTCACCACTAACTTTAAAAAGTGGAGAATGGGGAACCTGGTAAATGTATGATACTTCCCATGGTAATAATGCTTTGCTAAAATCAAATGACCTCATAATGATGATTAAACGTCTAGGTCTGCCTCCAATAAAGAAATGAGGAATGGCCTAATTACTGTAGTTTGCCAGGAAAAACCTATTCATTTATCATTTCACCTAACATTATGATCAAAGTTTTAAAAAAGAACATATTTCAATCTATAATTTCCCTCCCTCACAGACAGAGGCTTCCGTTGAGCAGGCCTGAAGGATTTAGCTGACATTCACTGAGGAGAGCTCTCTACCCTTCCACAGGGTGCTTGGGGAGCCTAACAGACTTAACACACTTTGGGTCTCAGGAGTGGGGGGCCATGAATAATCTGAGAGCAGGCAACTATCTGTCTCTCTCCTCTTGCATTACTTACATGGATTTGTTTCCACACAAATTTGCTCTCATATTGGTTTTGACATGAGTCCGACCCAAAAAGACACTGCAGGAAAGATTTGAGTAGTCAGTCGAGATCATTTTCCATCTCCCTGAGAGAAACTGGAAATAACTCTGTGTAAAGATATAAAATTTTTCTTTGAAGATACAGTAGAAAATGCTGCTCATAAGATATATGTACATACATACATGCATATATACATATGTATACATACATATATCTCCCTGGGATCATTCTCTAAACTCCATACTTCGGTGCTAAATTTAGCCACTCTATTTTGATGTGATTTAGTGGAGTTTCCTTTAACTCTTCTGTGTCTGTCTACTCATAAGGCTAATTAATCTTGATGACAAGGAAAGAATCCCAATAAAGTCAATGTTGAATTACTTTCAATTGAATGATTTAGTGTATGGGCTTTCTAGACCCCTGGTTTCTCTTGTATTGCCTGAATAAGGGCTTTTCTTGATTGGCCATAAGAAATTTGAGTAATTTTCTACACCATATTACTTGCTAAATTAATATAAAGAATAAGTTATTTCTCTCCATATGTATTTTAGGGAAAAAGAGAAAAGGACTCAAGGGCAAAAGTATATTAATGACTTGACAGTAACTATGCCTTTTGATGATCTAGTTGTCACATTTTAACACATTTTCTCAGGCTTTCTCTGCAATCTGATTCCTGAAGTGGCTCCCCTACACTTCAAATTCATTTTCAAAAATTTTTTTTTTTTTTTTAGGTTTTTTGAGACAGAGTCTCGCTTTGTGGTTCAGGCTGGCCCTGAGCTCAGCATCCAACTCACATCACAATCCTCCTGCCTCTGCTTCCCGAGTGCTGGGATTACAGGCGTGAGCCACCACGCCTGGCACTGTGGTATGTGGTACTGGTTGCTGCTGGGTGTGGGTCTCCACGCCCAGTATTGTTATGTGGTTACCGGGGAATTGAACCCGGGCCCTTGCGCTTGCAAGACAGGTGCCGGAACCACTGAGCTAACTCCCCGGCCCCAGTTTCAAAATTTTTGATTGAACATATGTATTAGTTATGGTTTTTCAGAGAAGCAGGGACAACAGCATGTGTGTGTATATCTATGTCTATCTATCTATCTATCTATCTATGAATGACATATATAGATACATAAAATACAAATTTTGTTTAAGAAATTGGCTCATGAAGCTATGGAAGTTAAGTGCAAAGCAGGCAGGTGAGTCAGCAGGCTGGAGACCTAAGGATATGCTTGTGCTATAGTGCAAGTCTGAAGCTTGCCTGCTGCATAACTCCTCTTGATTGAAAGGAATCAGTCTTTTATTCTTTGTAGGCAGGCTTTCAATAGATTGTATGCGGCCCACCAGTGATAGGGAATACTATTCTTGTACTTGGAGTCCATCAATTAAAAAGCACTTTCAGTAACATCCAGAATACAGAAGCCCTCTTCATCCATCATTGACTTTTCATAGTTTCAGTTATATATTGTAAATTATAGTCCTAAAATGTTACAGGAAGGATTCCAGAAATAAGCAAATAGTAAGTTCTAAATTGCATGCTATTCTGAGTAGCATGATTAAATTATGCTCTGTTTTACCCACGGATTGAATTATCTCCTTGTTCAGCCTGTACACACTACATATCCTACCATTCATTAGTTGCTTAATAGTCAACCATCTTGATTACCACAAGGAGTATTGTGTTATCACAATGCTTGCGTTCAAATAGCCTTTGGATTTTAGCCTAGCACTGTCACAATGCCTTTATAATTCACCTCACGTGGACATCATATAATCTCACTTCATCAGAGCAAGAAAGGCAAATCTACTAAAAGAAGCTTTCTTTTGGATGGATATAGTGAAGGAATTAAAGGAGAGACAGAGAAAGAGAGAGAGAGAGAGAGAGAGAAAGAGAGAGAGAATGTCCACATAACTTCCATTGCAGTGTATTGTAATTGTTCTATTTTATTATTATTGTGTTAATTTTTTGCTATGCATGCCTGTAATCCCAGCACTTGAGAGACTGAGGTAGGAAGACCATGAGCTAGAGGCTAGTGTGGACTACATAGGAGACTATCTCAATAAAAAATCATGGATATGGAATTTTGCTCTGATGGGAGTTCTGCTTCATATGGAGGATCCTGAACAGTGAGGGAAATTAATTGAAATGAAGTGAGGAACAGATAAGAATAGGCCATCAGAGAAGAAATACTAACTTCTGAATTTTTCTTAGGTTCAGTCATATCCTTTTCTAATGTACTGAATTTATTAGTATAAAATGGGGTTACTGCTTTTAACTGTCAGGCTTTATATTGCTTGGTGTAGTCTTACATAGAATGAAGAAATCCAGTGTTTTCTTTATTTTTTCTCATCTGTATTTATACATCAAGCTCTTTTGAGCAACTTACATAGTTTGATGGAGACCCTGCACCTCATCACTGCTGTATCACGCCTTCATGTACCTTGATATTTATGGACTCTGTGGTGAGAACAGTAAGCTTGGGTATTGAGTTGGATCCACAGATTATGTATTAAATGAAACAAGACATTCTAATTCAAGAAAATAATTCATTTTATTGGAACAATGAAAAATGTGTGTAAAAGTGAGGTGGGTTATAATTGCAGATATACTAGTTGTATCTCAAATATTTTAGATTTAAACTTATCAGAAATCTGAGTTACCACACTGTTTCCTCAGGTTTTTCATATGCATAATTGAGTGCTCAGCTGGATGCTGTTCTCTACAATCCTGATTTCCTTCCTAATTGCACAAGTGGCTGAGCTCTTACAATGCCATATTTCTCTTCATTTACATTTATACAATATACTTCACCATGTTCTTCAAATTCACCATTTGAATGTTGAGTTCAGTCTCTGTCTTTAGGATTCTTATAATGGCCAGGTCCACAAATAGAGCAAGTCTGAGAGAGCTACTATAATCTCAATATGAGACTGTCTTCTTACAATTGGCCAGTATTCAGCTGGCTTCTGAGGTGATGCTGAGCAGTAATTCAAATGGAAGAACACAGAAATAAGTAGAGGGGAAGAACACCCAAGGTGATCATTTAGAAATCACTTTCAGGGCAGAATAAAAGACCATGGGATTTATTTTATTTTATTCAAAACACCATATATAATCAAAAGGGTCTCAAACTCTCTAGGAGCTCACTACGTGAGGTCGCTTTATACAGCTGTGGAACAAAGATGGTAAGAATTCTTACCTTGCATTCCCTTCCTAATCCACATACTTGTTTTCAAATAAAACGAATGGGTCTCTCCAGTCAAATAATATAATTTCACCAGATTCTGTAACTCCAGTTATTTGAGGTAACAATGAATGTTGATAATGTGATCTATCATACTTACTGCATTATGAATTTTAACATACTTCAGTATAACTAAATGAACAAGAGTGCTTGTGTTGTCCTGGATGACAGTCATTGGAATCTGGTAGAGGCCTGATGGGTTAGTTCTGATCTGGCTTGTGTTAAATATTCCTCTATGTCAACTTTCTAGAACTTGTACATGCCTGACATTTTGGCCACATAGTTCTTTGTTGTGGGCACCTGTTCAGTGCACTTTAAGATATTTGGCAGCATCCATGGCCTCTGTTCACTATTTGCTAATGCATCTAGAACAATAGGAAATACATCTAGACACTGACAGATGGCTTCTGAGGGCCAAATTGTCCTGACTGAGAACCACTGCGCTAAGATTATTACTTTAATGACTCTGATCAACCCCCATGGGTAGTATTTTTACTCAAAAAGTATAAAATCTAATGTGACGTAATAGACAAAGTATCCCAGTTTGGATGGTTCCATGGACATTGACCATCCTTCAGTATTCCAAGTTACATCCAAAATGACCATGAGTTAATGTTCGTGGTTTTCTTCTATGTTGTACCAACTTTGTTACTCAGATTTCTTCAGCGATAGAAACAATAGAAGATAATAGATAAGATTTATTATTGGAATTGACATATGTGTACTTATAAAGACTGAGCATACCATTATATTCACCTGCTAGCTAATTATCCAGGAAAAGTGATAAAGTAATTCAATTGAGAACCTGAAGACCTGAGAACTACCAGATAATGTGGAATATGGAATATGGAATATGAAATATGGAATGGGTTGAAGTGGTGGAGTATTGTTGGAAGTCTTAGAGTTTGAAGCCCTGAGATTGTGAGGTGCTGATGTCTAAGGACAGGATATTCTCTTGGATGTCCCAGCTTAACGGGAGAGAGAGAAATCACTCCTCCTCCATCTATTTGTGGTATTTGGACCTTCCGTGGATGAGATGATGGCTGCCCACACAGATGAAAGCAATTTGTACTCAAATTGTGCTTCAAATGCTAGTCTTTTCCAGAAACACCCTCCAAGACAGACCCAGAAATATTTTCAATCAAGTTGAGGTAAAATGAACTATCACACCTGGTCTATGGTCTCAGACTTCCTTAGCTCTCTCACTGTAGAATATTGGCCACCTACCTCATAGGATTTCAAAGAAAGACCTTTGGTTCCACAAAAAAAAATCCTTCAAGTCTAGATAGATTATTACCATTACACTGAAACATTTAGCTTATCAAGCGGTACCACCAGTGATGCTGCTGTGTAATATTTCAAATTAGAATAAAAATTGTATGCTTTTTTGATGATTTACAAGTTGGATCTACAAGTCATAGTTATAAACCCAGAACTTAATTTATGGACCCTGCCAGCAAATCTTAGCAGCCTGCTTTTGATTTATAAGTCTCTCTTCCTTTTAATGTAGTTGTAGCCAAATGGTTTTTAGAGTTTTATAAGTCCAAAACTAATTTCCATATCCTTAAATAGGTTTACAAATACTAATATAGATTTACAAGTCTTGAAGCAGATTTAAAATCATTCCAATAAATCTTAAATAAAAAGTCTTGATTTACAAATCTGGATTTTGCACCTGGTTTTCCAGGAAGTGATTTATAAATCAAGGGTTGAGTGTACTCCTGGCAGAGGGAGCCTGCTTGCTTCCTCTGGGAAGTCTTGCTCTTGTACTGCATTGTCTGGGCCTGATTTACAAGGCCAGCCTCGAGGCGGTCAAGGTTTCTGTGGCTCTGATATGTCTCCACTGGTGAGGGAAAAGAGCCACATCCCATAGGCTGCCTAAAATGGCCACTAATCAGGTCGAGGACAACAAGCTATTCATATTATCTGTCAGAAATGGCAGTTATAGACACATAATGAAAACCTCCAGTTGTACCTGTGTAAAGCAACCCAGACACATGCAAGGTACTGGCCCTGACTCTAGTTGACATTGACATTTACATTATGCCGCTCAGAGTCATGGTAAGAATGAAGAGTTTGTATCATTTCACATGTGGAAGTGAGGAAGGGCATTGGTGTCTTATCTGTCTGCCATCATCACGCTGCTGCAGATGTCCGGTCTGATGAGGGAAGGGCACCAAAATGTGATAGTGATTATTCTGGAGAGTCAAGAGAATGAGAGGAAAAAAGAGACATTGCATTTCTGTTTTGTGATATTTTGAAACCACATCAGAAAGAAATTTCTATCAGGAATACAAGGGAAACAAGGGGGTTTGTTTTTATTTGCTGTTTATTAGCACCTTCTTCATTCTCTGGGATTTTGCCACTCTCCCTTGTAGGTATTTCCTCTATTTATAAAGCAGCGTAGTGACCTCAGCGTCCTCCCAAACATTTTCTCATGTGCTCATCATGTTTTCTACTTACTAGTGAAGGCACAAGCAGTAGTTTTTCTCTTGGCATGAAAACTAAAACTTCAGAGGATGTTTCTTTCTTTTTCCAAAAGATTATATAACTGGAATAAAGAATATTCAAATCAGGGCTAGACTTTTGGAGCCTAGGCCTCTTTCCCTGCTATGATGTGTAACACCATGCATAGACCTCATCAGTGCAAAGGATGAGCGGAAGTGCATCCTGGATTCTATGGGCTAAGAGTTCTAGCTGTCATTTACTACTATGTTAATGTCTCCATTTGTTGCTCCACTATGGGCCATATATATTGGGCCTCCTTGAATTTCCTCACATTCATTTTCTACAGCTTCTGCCTTGGTATGTACCATCCCTATGAGCCAAGTTGTACCTTGGACAAATCTGCCAAATCTCTGAGAGACACGGGAGTTGGCTCAATGATTTTCTTTTTTTTTTTTTTTTTTTTTATCCCAAGACCTTCTTCTATACCTCAGAATGCTCCTTCAAGTGTTCACAGCAGTTTTGTCCATTCCTCCATATGTGATTATGTACCTTCTTCCCTCTTTTATTGTCTTTCATGTTTGGTTTAAAAGGATTCCAGACTTAAAATGAGAAACTCTATCTAGAATTTGTCCTCGCTCCATTATTTACTGAAACAAGACTGATGGGCCTTAGTTTATTCAAGTAATATATTCAACTTCTTGCATACTGAATGCAGGGATTATGATGTTTAAGTGAGATAAAATATGAGAGAATATTTTGCAAACTTTCAGTTGTATGTGACTGTAAGCCACTAACACAGAACATAGTTGAAGATCTGGAAAGTTTCAAAGTCCCTGGGGAAATGATGCATAAAGTGATGATTTAGATGGTAAATACAACACAATTACATAATGTATGAATTTGAAATATGTAAATTTTAAGTGGTGCAAGATAAAATACTAATAATGTCTTATATGCAAATTTTCTGATTGAAAGGAGTTTTCAAAATTAAAAAAAAATAAGTTACTGGAAATGAGCCACTTCAAAGCTGTTGGACTGAGTAAATTATAAACTGTATACATGATATTATTGCTGTAGCTGGTAAAGGGGAAATATGAAGCATGTCGGAAAAATATGAACCATGCCCTTGGTCCATGTGTTGAAATGTGCTCTTTTAAATTCACTTCATTATAATGAAACAATATAAAGAGCCAATAGAAATGTCACTCAAACTTTCATCAAGCTGTGGTGTTAGCAGTAGGGCTATGAATCTTTTTCTGTTGATGCCTTCCAAAATAGTAACCTTGCAAAGTAAGTGATGTGTGATAAAATACCATTTTTACCATGTAATTATTTGGTAGAAAGAACTCCAGAAAATGTAGAGATAATTTTGAGTAAATAAAGAAGAAAGAGCAAAGCAAGTTTCTCTTCAAATTTTTTAAAATAATCATACAGCTAGTCAAGGGTCATGAGGAAAATTAATAAGGTTATCAAACTCATTGTTTCATAAACTTTCTGTAACATACATTGAGACTACAATAAGTACAGTGAGTATCTTGAGAAAGAAAGCCCCTATTTAAATTTATCCCTAGGATGAAATCAGTTTTAAATTTTATAAATTTTGAAATTCTTCTTTAGATAATCTCCCTGATTTTCCTGTAAATGGTATGGTAGAGATAGCGCTCCTATTTAGGGTTCACACCTGGGTGCTGAAATACAAAATTAGGTAAAACTGTAATCTTTTAACTATTGTCTCCTTTTCAAGATCTTGCCCCTTTTATACTTAAATGGCTGGCTTCTTGTAATCCAGGGGAATCCATTTCATATTCTTCTGACATTCCTCAATAACTAGTAAAAAACAAATACTCCATAAATATTTTGGAACAATTGATTAAAAATATATGCCTGCATTATTTACAGATTCTGTGTAGAATCTAGTGAGAATTTCATCTATGAATGAGTTTTGAAAGATGGTTTAATTCATTGGTTTGTACCGGGGCTTAAAGTTAAGTTATGTTATAATGGTGCTTGCTACTTGCAAAGGGAAAGCTTAGATATTTACATATCAGAAGCCCTTGGTGAAACACTACAGCACACTAAATATAAACTCTATTCTAAACAAATAAACCAGATAATCCTGACGTTATATAAGAATCTATAGACTTAGTGAACATCTTAACAGAGAAGATATGCAAAAAAATATCCCTACGCATCAGTTCCAATGAACAGACAAAAGTGCCACAGTCACAAGAGCATTTCCTGTATGTAGCATGTCCAGGTAATTCCTTTGACATCCTGTTCATGATTCTTCAGTTAGTAACAAGAAACGTATTGCATCTGTGCATTCAGTCATAGTATGAAGTTCCTATATTCAAGATTTAAAATAATTTACAGAACTAATTCGAAGGATAAATGAAAGTAAAGTCCAAAGGATCATGAAGTAAAATGGAAAAAAAAAATTGCATGTGTAATTTCACTAATCTTGTACTGAAATTTCACGTTTTCATCTGTCATGTATGTAGGCAAAATTCTCCATTATACTAATGAGTGATGTTTGTAATTAACACACATTTTTGTATATCATGTTACTGTTGATGCAGCTATTTTGAAATACCATCCTTACTTTTGAAATTATGGTCATCAGTAGCCAAATACATTAGGTCTCCTTACTTATTACATTAATTATGAAGCACATAGATAACTATGCATCAGGTATTTAAAAATAATTTCATGACATGAATTCTTATGGTGTATCTAGTTTCTTTTGTAATTTTGTTAATTGTATTTTATGGTTTTAGAAACATTTCTGGAAATAAATTAAAAGCTTCAAAGGATTCCCCAAAGAGAATGATGGGCCAGAAAAGGCTAAGGAATCTTGCTCTAATGTTGGTCAAAATCATAGTTAGATTGTCTTTATTTGGGAATTAACTTCCAAAAACTTTGAAGAGCAGAAGTCTAACTCATAGTTAATGAAATATCCCTACAGTGACCAAGTCACTTTTGATCATAAATAAAGAATGAAAAGGCCAATGTTGTTACTATTATGCCCAAAATGTCTGCATGAGAAAGGATATTTTATCCATTGCTCTGTTTTTCCATGTATTGGTTGAAAAGGTAGTTTTGATGTATCTCTTTGGGCTTTATTGGAAATAGGTGACTTTTTTTTAAACAAAGGCACATAAAACAGACTCGTGATCTCAATATCTTGTTCTTATGTACAGATATGAAGTTTGCAATGAAGCAATATTTTACATAGGAATTTTGTTTTTGCCAAAGAGTGATGGAAGTGACAGTAATTCCCAAACTGGCTTTTGTTCATTGAAATGAATGATATTTGCTACATTAAGAAGCATTTCCTAGTTATATATGACTGTTGCTTTGCCAAATGCTGACCAGGCCTCGCCTTCCTTCTCCAGTCTGACAGGTTTCAGATTGAAGAGATTTGGACTTGAAACTGGATTTCTAA
The DNA here is from genome assembly GCA_004026965.1 of Petromus typicus. Taxonomy (NCBI): domain Eukaryota; kingdom Metazoa; phylum Chordata; class Mammalia; order Rodentia; family Petromuridae; genus Petromus; species Petromus typicus. The sequence goes on from PVIR01000963.1 coordinate 100,832, forward strand.
TTTGACCAGCTCCCCAAATGGGGCTCCTGTTCTTGGCAAAAAAGCTCCTTGCATCTTTCCAGAAAATCATCAATTATTGAAAGGACCTTTCAAAAGCCAATAGCTTAAACAGGAAAGAGTGCCATTGTAGAAAGAAGCAAGAACAGGGAGTCGCAGGCTCAGTAGATTCTGTTAAAAGTAAATTTTCCCTGTTAAGGTTTTTGTCTCTAGGATGGTTTTCCATTCAGTGACTTCTAGGTCAGCTAAGTCAAGAGGGATTCTGAGCACAGTTCAGTGTATATTGAGTGCCTATTATGTGGTTGACATTACAATAACTGTTATAGGAGATGTAGCCTTTGTTCTAAGAAAACTGACACAATGTTACTGGGATTTGAGTTACAATACTCATACTTAACAGAAGTGTAGTAAGTTCTGCATTACTAGAAAGCTTAGAAATCCTGTATCCTGAAATACATGATGATCAATATTTTTCCTTTGTAAAATCAAGAATATAGGAAGTGCCTAAGAGCAGAGTTATTACATGCAGCTTAAATCAGATTATGTATCAACAGAGGTAAATACTTTGTAGCTATATGGAGGGTTGGGTGATTCTGTAGTGGAGCAACTTGCCACCTCCTACTCAGCCACCTCCTTGTGTGTGACTTAAATGATAAATTGAACAATATAATAAACAATAAATTGACCCCTTTGGGATTGTGTTAATTTAGTGTTAAATTAATGGCATTATTAAACTACTGTATATGTGAGGAAGATGTTATCACAAGATTATCTTTAAGGGAAAAGTAGATCTTGCCATAATCTTGAATTGTTGTTAGATTTCTGGAGGGAGAGGAGGGACAGATGATCAGAGATCAAATGCAGAAGATATAGCAACAAGTTAGGGGAGGAAGACACATCTGTAAAAAGCTGTGAGTAGTTTGGTTTATGTGGCATGTGACATTTGCATTACAGAGTAATAAGGAGATGGTTCTGGGAGAGTTAGCTCCTCAGTTTTGTAGGTCTTCACTTCATTGGCAGTCAGAGAAAAACTGAATGTGTTTTAATGTGTCAGAACTTTGCACAGGAAAATTAATTTAGTAGCATGGAGGATAAATCAGATGGTGGAAGCATTTAAGGAGAAATTACAGTGACCTAGTCAGTAACTATTGTAGGAATTTACTATAAGTTCAGGATTTTGCTGGGTTCCTTCAATGAAGTTTTGGTAATATGAACTTGAACTGTGAGGCTGCCATTAAAATAGGAGGCTTTGCAGAAGCATGTCTAAAACAGCTTATTGCCAGCATTATAGGAATTGGAAAAGATGTAAAGTTGACTTGGAGGTTTAAGAGTAGGAAAAGAAAGGAAAAATAATAGAAACAAGTTTAGAGAGGTTGGTCTGTGGCGTGAGCAAGATGCAGAAGTTCTTGACACTCATTTGAAGTATGATGAATTTAAGTTGTGTGAGAGACTTGTGAGTACAGGTGACCAGCAGGCTATTAGGAATTTGAGTACAGGATGAAAAGAGAGATAATGATTCAGAGAGAATGATTTAGGCATCATCTCAGATAAGGTAATTTTCAAATTGGAAATTAATAGGATTCTTAAAAAGATAAGGGGAATTAGAAAGCTTAAAGTAGAATATGTAGAGTATGTGGTTGAAGGCATTATGGGAAAGAGGATCTGGAAAAACATAGTTATTAGGCAGGTAACTTAAGGGTGGGAGGTGAATGTGAGGTCAGAACATAATCAGTGGGTATGAATAATTATTAGGGAGATTAGGGAGGGTGGGCCTGTCTTAGAATACCAAGGGGAGATAGTTTTAATGAGTTGATCTAGTGTTGCAGAGTCTTTTGAGTTTTTAAGAGAAGTCATAAATCTGGACTATAATGGGAGTCAAGGGATACAAACTGTTAAGCTGAAATTATAAAAACAATGGGCCAAACAAATAGAACATACATGTGGTCCTGACCTAGGCCAAAGCTGTATATCTCTCTTTCTGTAACAGGAATGGAACAGTCAGAAGGGCAGCATTTGGAGTCAAGTTCCTATAAAGCAATTGATGCCATAGATTGCAAGACTTTCAAGTTAAGTGGGGTAGATGCCTGAGGAAGTTAAGTAGGACAGCACAAAAGAACATGTTTGAGTCTGATGAGTAGGAGGCAGTTGGGGCTTCTCCAGAGAGAAGCTTTGCCAGTACGGAGAAGTCAGCAGTCAGATGAAGAAAGAGAGATCTATCCAAAGAAGAAATAATTCTGAGAGTGTTTTCCAGGTCGATAATCTTCCATTACTATTGCTGGGATAGCAGATGGGAAATCTTTAGTAGCTGGGGCCACTGATTAAGAACATTTCATGAGGAAAATAAAAACGACTTTCCAAATTACTACATTATTATGAGTGAATTAGGAGAGCAATTTGATCACTTGTAAAGCACTCCTCTTTCAATAAATGTAAAATATGGATTCTTGCTGAGATTTCTAAGCTGCTTCATCTAAATTATATGCTAAAGTAGAGAAACAGATGTTAAATATGATTAAAACCAATTACAAATTCCACAGTACAGTTCCATGTTTTACTTACATTAGTCTCCCTGCTAGCTTAGGTGCCATCCGTTTTGCTTTTATTTCTTGTTCATAACTCCAGGGTAAGCAACATGGGGGATTTAAGCCATTCAGGCAGGAGCCTGATGGGGGTATACCGATTCAAATAGAATTGCCTCAGCAAATTTAAGCAACTAACATAAGACTTGCTGGGGAAGAAGTAGGGGGCATCCTAATTTTGCACATAAAGCAGATTATCAAGTTAGCCAGTCTGACATATTAGCACTTATATCAAAAGTGTATTTTGACTCAGTGCTGGGGTGAAATTTTGCAGATTTTTGTTTGCTTTTAATCTTTTCCACAGGTTATTTCTATCTAAAGTGTACAGCTATCTGAAGCATACATTTTATTATTTAGGGACTCAGAATAGAAATGTACTCAAATGCTTCAATAAAAGGTGGTTGGTTCATTATTAAAACTTTGGTGGCCCAGGATGGGAAATGAACTGGAATGAGGAGCAGCAGGAATATCATACTCTTCTCATGGCCGGATTTCTTTTGCTGGTCCTCTGGGTCAGTGTTCATGGGACTATTTTTTCTCCAGATCAACTTCTCTTTTGACTCCCAGAACAGGATTCTCAAAACATGACAATTCTAATGTCCTCTTTACTTCTTGTTCTACCCATTGTACCTCACATTTCATTTCTCACTGTGGACTACTTCCGTCTCCTCCAATTATCTTCTTAAATATCCTGAGAGATCTCCTATTTTGTGCTAATCTGTTTAGTCCAGACTGCTGCTATGCAACTCCTGGGTTGGTTGGTCTTGTGTCAGGTGATGATCCACAGCCAGTCTTCTTTGTGGGGGATTTGTGTGCCATCTGCTAACAGAAGTTGCCTGTCCCTTTGGCATTGACTATAGATCTACACGGGACCTAGATGGGACCTAGCACAGTTCCACTAAGATTGCTTGCTATTCTCAGTGCCTAAAAATAGGAAGCCCTCTGCAAATGTACATCGCTAAGTGATTGACTGACTGACTGAATGAGTAGAGTATTTTTGTCTGATGATTAGATGTATGTGTTTATACAAATAAGAAAAAATGTTTTCACAATTGAGACTAAAGAAAGCCCACTTATGTTTTTTAATTATTGTAATTGGAAAACAAAATGAGATAAAGCTCTTGTGCTTAAGCAGCATCTGCTAGAAAAATAGTTTTAATTATTCTTACAGTTTTAAAGTAAAGTATATTTTAAATTTTTCTTAGTTTCTAATTAGTCACGGGTTGCATGTCTCAATATCCTATCCTCTTCCTTCTTTCTTTGTGTAAAATAGAGCCAATAGACAAATGCAAGTTGATTTAAATATATATCTTTCTTACAAAATGAGTCAATTAATAGTTTAAAATTTTTGATTTCTCAAGACTCAAGTCTCGTAAGAAACTGATTACCATAACTCATTTTCAGAGTCAACTTAATTCTAATTAGAATTAGAAGTTTCTGAGGAATTCTGAGTGCTTGCCATTCATACATAACATGAGATATTCTTGAGCTATTCATTGACTTCCTTCTGAGTAGTTTTAAAAAATGACCTCTTCTCAGTGTATGAATGATTGGAAACCTCATCCTCCTGGAGTAATACCACCACCCTCATTCTGTTCTCCATTATTATCTACTATGTATAGTCACAGCGATAGTATTTTAGTTTCTCTTATTTTTTCTAAAGTTCTAAAATGATAGCATATTGCATTATAAAGTGCTACTCTAATGCACATTTATTAGAGATGGAGTGCATTTCAGAATGGGCCAAAAATAATGCTATCATTTTACTTGATACCATTAGCCCCTTTTCCTTCAATGGCAGTTTACATATATTGAGAACCCAAAGCAAAAGAGAAATGCCATCATGCATCCTGAAACTATCTTAATGGGATTCAGTGATTCCTATTTATAGATTCAATCCCTAGTGATGATACATGTGCTGCAAATTGCATGCTGATGTTTAGTGTCAAAGCAGCTATTATAATATCAAACACTGTAATATTCAGGATGAGAAAACACATAGAGGAGAAGCTGCAGGAATCCAAGAGAGGGCAGCACAGTTGGAAGTGTGAAAGGTCTTGGGCAGAAACTACTGACTTAAGGGGCATGGATATTGAATGGAATATTTAGTAAATTAGTGACAAAGTGATAAATCATTTAAGTGTCAAAATGAGTGTTTCTGAGAAGCCATCGGACAGAAAAGCCAGCTAGCAATGATTATGTTCACTTCAACCAGGTGTGAATATTGTCAAGCTAAGAGGTAGCACAGTGAGGGACAGATGGGCATGAAAGACTAGAAAGTGAAGGAGTGTGAGTGATGGCACAGGAGCAAAGAGACAGACAGGTCAATCCAGAGTCTCTTGTTATACTTATGAGAATCACTCCATTTTCTTTAGAACTTGGACCCAGTTCTATAGCAAGGGATATTACAGAGCCCTACTCTTGAACCCAGACATTTGTAATTGGGAATGAATTTTACTTTCCAACTGATGTTTGTTAATATTTGAAGACATATGTATTTTTGTACAACTCGTAGTTATTACTGGCATCTAAGGGTAAAAACCACAGGTGCTATGAAACCCTTTGCCCCAACAGAGAATTATCTGAGCCAATATATCAATGATCTCTAGGTTGGGAAGCAAATAGAAGAAGTCATGCGTCAAGACACACCTCTTGCATTTTGGCCTCACATTATGTGCTGATCTAGGCTAAACTTCTTCTACCCAACTTACACTAAACCACATATCATCATGTCTTCTGCTCCATTCCTACTTTGGCTCAGTTTGAAAATTGCAAACCAAGACACATTATTTTGGAGCTTCTGAATGTTTTGAGAATGCCCTTATCAATAATTTTGGTCAATTCAGTTAAACAAACATTTCATAAGTATTTGGCTGTATTTCCTGCATATGAAAATACAGTGGTGAATAAGTCTGGTTCTCTGTCCCATGAGAGATCATAATTTAGTGTGAGAGTCAAATATATGCATAATTAAATAGAATAGAGACAGACTAGAATAGAACCTATGACTGAAGGGCCACCTAGATGTCAGTTTGAATTTCCCTGGCTCTAGAGATGTAGGTAGCAGTGCCTCATATATCAAACTCTGTGTTTGAGCTCTCTAAACTATTCAGAATATCACAGGGCTTACAACTTTATGATCTAGCACCTACACAGATGCTACTTTTTCTAGTTCTTTCAGAACACAGAAATTCAGTACATATTGGTTAGTAAGTGTAAATATACCTATTTTAAAATTCTAAAAATACACCAATAATTCTAAGTTACTTATGGAGTAAGATTTCATTACCTCTTATTCTGCCCTGACCTTCCGCATCCCCTTTCCTCTGACTCCTATGTCCCTGTTCCAACTGCAGAACATCATATTTCTTCCATTTCATAGCAGTGTTCCCCACACCTAGACTATTTATGATCTCACATTCTACCTTAATCAGTCTTAGGACTTTTTCCTAAAGAAAATTCCTTCTAAAGAGAATTTCTGGTGCCATAAATAACATATTTTCTACATCTTTACTTAGATGTAATTATGATTTCTTGGGCCGAAGAAATTAACTAAGATATAAGGTAGTGAAAAACTGTCTAGGAAATGTGAATCTGGAAATATCAGAAAGAATAAATAGACAGAAACAGAGTATGTAGATATTCCAGGCAAAGCAAAGAGGACCATCAACAGCACAGAGAAATGCTTGTACTTGGAAAATTGGTACGGCAAAAGTGCTGGATTTATTTATGATAAAAATGTAGGCTTCATTCTGTATTCTGTAAGAAATAATTCATTTCTTCCCCTTTGTTGAGTTTATTTTGCACATTTTAGGCATACATTATGATCACATCCATCATCAACAATTTATACCTGTACATGTATCTTGATTTTCATTTTTTCCCATTCCCCTGCCTTCCCTGCAACCCCCAGGGCCAGAATACATAAGCTTTGTTTCTTTTTTTAATTATTAATTTTTCCTTTCCCTTCCTTGTTTTCTAGAAATCAATTATAAGTGTGTGGGAGGAGAGCAGAGGAACGGCAGTGCTTTATCTAATTCATATTTAGAAAAATCATTATGGATACAGTGTTCCAGGTTGACCAGAACTGGGTAGAATGTTGATCTGTCAGGAAATAATCACAGTTGTTCAATAAAGAAATTACAGAAGAATGGGAAATTGTGGTAGATAATATTTTATTAAAAATTTTTGCTACTATTTCTTTTCATGTTCATGCCTTTCATCTTCTAAGATACAGACAGAAGGAAAAGAATATAATTAGTGTCACAAGACCTAAGTTTGAGTCCCAGATTTGTGATTTATTTAGTGTAACCATTTCAGCTGTCTCAAATGGCCATTTGTGGAGTTGTCATTAACTAGATGACTATTAACAAGCCACTAATTAAAGAGACATGTTGGTAGTAGACAAACATTGTGGAAATCTCCTGAAATAGTTCCCTTGACTGGATTTCCTCTTCACTTCTTGCTATGGTTTAGATGTGGTTTGTCTCCAAGGTTCATGTGTTGAGACTTTGGTTCTCAGTGCGCTGATGTTGGGAGGTGGAGTCTTTGAGAGCTGGGGCATACTGTGAAATTCGTAGCTCTTGAGGTCTGTCTTTGGATTGGACTGAGAGGTTTTATAATACTTCTGAGCTTTCATGAGAATGAGGTAAGAGTGAGCTTATCCTCGGATCTGCTACCTCTCTTCCTCTTTGGTGATGTGGTCTGTCCTTCTAATGTGTTCCTGTCATCTGCCAGGAGATTTTCACTACAATTGAGCTGATGCTAGTACTATGCCCATGAATCTCCCTTTTAAGTTCATAAACATGTTCTTTCAGAAGTAAACCTGCCTTAAGTAGCTCATACAACCTCTGTGGAAATCAGTGTGGAGATTCCTCAAAAAGCTAGGATTGAAGATCCCATTTGACCTGGCCATCATTCTGCTAGGTATATACACAAAAGAATTAAAAGAATAATATCATAGCAACATATGTGCACCCATGTTTATACCAGCTCAGTTTGTGATTGCTAAATCTTGGAAACAACCCAAATGTCCATCAACCAGAGACTGGATAAAGAAGATATGGTTCTTTTATAGAGTGGAGTATTATTCTACCATTAAAAATGATAAGATTAAGTCATTCATACTCATAGTAAATAAAAATGGATTAATACATTATTTTTCTTTCTTTCTGAGTATTATAGATTATCTTTTCTTTCTTCAGATATCTAGGATTAACCTACTTTGGTCTTTCCTTCAAGAGTTCAGGATTCAGCAAAGCAAAATCCCTGGTTGTTCCATTCCCAGGCTACCTCACTCATTGTACCTTCATTTGCATAGAATGTGCTGTAATTGCTTCCTTTCAAAAAGTGCAAACTTTTGAGTGTATAATACATACTTGATTGATCATAGTAAAATTCTTTTTTGAAAGTCTTTGAAATTTTCCGCTTGGAATTTTCATGATGTCCTTGGCAGTCCAAACTTTTAAATATCTGCACCATGCCTGCCTTTGCACAGATTTATATAAACTTCACTCCAGATTCTTTTTCTAGTGGTTGCAATTCTAGATTCCTGGTGATTTAGTGTTCTTGTACTCTGTCCAGAACAATTCTAAAGTATTTCCTGGAAAAATTCAGACATTCTTAGTTTCTCAGGGCACTTGTTCTGTCATTCTGTTTATTAGTGAGTAATTATTCTTCAGGAAGAGAAAAACCAAGGGAGGGGATGGGTTTGATTAGTCAGTTCATCCTCAAAGAAACAAGAAGAGCATGCTGAATAAAGCAGTACTTAGGGTCAATAATCATTTGCTGCCTACTAATTATGCAAACTTGAGAAAGTTGCAATGAATGTATAAACTTTAAATCTCTTTTTTTTTTTTTTTTTTTAGGTTTTTTTGAGACAGGGTCTCACTTTCTGGTTCAGGCTGGCCCTGAGCTCAGCCTCAAACTCACATCACAGCAATCCTCCTGCCTCTGCCTCCCGAGTGCTGGGATTACAGGTGTGAGTGACCATGCCCGGTACTGTGGTAGGTGGTACTGGTTGCTGCTGGGTGTGAGTCTCCACGCCCAGTATTGTTATGTGGTTACCGAGGATTGAACCCGGGCCCTTCCACTTGCAAGACAGGTGCTGGAACCACTGAGCTAACTCCCCGGCCCATAAACTTTAAATCTCTGTCTTTAAGCTAATATAACACATTCCAGAGTGCTAGGAGAGTTAAATGAAATTGCACACTGAAAGTATTTTCTTTTTTAATTTTTTCTGCATAACAAAGGAAAACATTTTCTCAACTGACAATAGAATGGCCTTCCACATCATAGTTTTTCTACATCTTTGTTGTATGTGGTACATAAACCATTAACCGTGGACACATGAGAAAGATGAGTAAATGATACAATTGTAAATATCAATCTAATAGTCCTCATTTTTTTCCTTGTTAATTTATCTGACCTTTATTAAATATTGTATTTATTTTGGAATTAGAATGTATTATATTTTAAAAATTGATTTCAGTGATATATTTTGATCACAAAATATATGATCAATATGATCACATTTAACATTGAGAACTTGTACCTGCGCATGACACATGTTATATTTTTTTTATTATCTTTATTGGTACATTAAATATACACATCATGATTGCACTCCATAATGGGGATTTGTACCAGTATAAGACACAACTTAATAATAGTCCTCATTTTTAAGAACTGATTTTATTGGATATATATATATATATATATATATATACACATCACATTCATCATTAAAAATTTGTAGCAGTATATGAAGCATCTTGATTCTCATTTTTTGCATTCCCCTGCCTTCCCTACAACCCCCATTTTGCTATATACATAAGCTTTGTTTCCCGACAACCCCCATTTTGCTATATACATAAGCTTTGTTTCTTTTTTTTTTCCTGTCAAATTTTTATTTTCCTTTCTTTACTTGCTCCTACCTGCTTTTCCCTTTTCCTTTTGAACATTTTCTTCCTATTTCATAATACCTATCGTACATTTTAGAACTCATTTATACCTTCGGTTTCTCATGCCAGACAAGTGATATGATATTTACACATGTTTCTTTTTTATTCCACTGATGACTATGTCCTCAAGCTATATCCACTTGAGTATAAATGACTAAAATTTGTCATTCTTTGTGACAGAGTAATATTCCATTTTATTAAAAAACTCACATCTTTAACCAGTCTCCTGTTGATGAACATGGGTATAGCTATTACACACTGGGCTACTATAATCAGGGGTGCACTTATGTCGCTGTGCTATGAATATTTTATTCTTTCTTGTATATCCCTAGCAAGGGAATAGTATGGTCAAGTGGAGTCCTAGTTTTTTGAAGAATCTTCACATTGATAATAGTCTTCATTTATGAGATGAATGGGAGAGAGAAAAAGGAACACAAGAAAGAAAATAGCATCGACTTGTTGAGGATGTGATTATTTTGTATGTAACAACAAGAAAGGAAGGAAGGAAGGAAGGAAGGAAGGAAGGAGGGAAGGAAGAAGGCCTCCTTAAACTTTGGTCATGAACCTACAGCTGAAATTTATGTCACTAATCTGAGCCTCTAGTTCCTTTTAGTATGTAACAAAAAGTATAGTAAAATCACAAATTAGGCCGTGTCTTGTAGAATTATAGGTTAAGCTACTGAAAATTTGGACTAAATGTTGCAAGAAACTATTTCTTAGAGCTTTTAAATATAAGTACTCATGAGATAAGCATACCAACTTTTAGATTAAATCTATCCTGAAATCTTCCTGTTCTGAGCTGCCCACCTCAATTAAACTTGCCTATCCAATCTTCCATTTGGAACAGTGAACCTACACACAGCGACATCTCATTTGTAATGATTGCCTCTTTAATTAACATTTGGAAACAAAGAAACCATTCTGTGTATTTTGCATGACTCACAATCCTTTGAAGAAGTAGCTTTCTCCAGAGTCCAAAGCTTTCTCCAAAACTGATCTACCGGTGGTCTTGCCATTGAGTTGCTTTCATTTTTTCTCCTTGGAAGTTCTTCATGTTTGTATTAAGTACAATTTCTAGATTATGTACTTGGAAATAGGGTTTTGAGGTAATTCTATCTTTGAGAGATAGAATTAAAATTGAGATTCATTTTATGACTGACATCACTTTATTTTCAAATGGGGTAGGTTGGTGGAGATGCTGGGGTTAAGTAATGAGAAATAAAGGTAAGAATAAAACCCCAAGAATGTATATTAGGATTGGGGAATGTGTAGGTTAAGACTTGGGTCCTTGACTTCCAGTTAATTAGCTTTATAATTTGGGAGGAATCTGAAAAGAAGCATTTAAACTGGGCAAGGTGGCACATGCCTATAATCCCAGAACTTGGGAGGCTAAGGCAAGAGGATCTTTGCAAATTTGAAGGCAGCCTAGGGTTCATGGTGAGATTCTGTCTCAAACAACCATAAATAAATAAATAAATAAATAGACAAGAGGCATATAGAAAAATTATTAATTGCCACAGCATAATTTAAGGGGCTTAAAGAAACTCTGGTAGACAAAGATTAAGCTAAATGAATCTGTGAACTTGTACTGAAATCCTCTTTGGATGATTTCTCCAAATGTTGAGAGGCTTTCTTCTTTAGAGGCTTAGGGATAGCACATCTCAGTTGTATTGATTGTGAAGAACTTACTTCTACCAAGGTGACTTATAAAAGTACCTTGATGCCTTTGGCTTCTACTGCTTCCTCCTGAGAAACTAATTTTGCCAAATGAGTTGAAAAGATGAGTTCTATATGAAACTTATTTCAAGTTTGCCTTGCTGAAAATTATGTTCCTTCGTGTTATGAATGTCTGAAGATAAAAATACTATTCCATCGCCATCTGTTAAGTACATTCTATATATTTTGAGAATATATTAGAACAATACCTTGCCTATTGGATTTATCTTCCAGAAATGGGGTGGCCTCATCAGTCTCCGGTGTCACAGTGCAGCCAGGATGTCCATGAATGATGAAGCCACCCTTATCTTGCAGATGAATTCAATTTCCTCTCTATTGTATTTGATTCACTTATTTCTTATTTTTATTTTTAAAGGTTGCTTACTGCTCTGAGCCTTTTCTTCCCTGTCACCACTAATATGAAGCATTTCTCAAAATTATCCAATTCTAGGTCTACTTGTTTTTCCCAACTTCATGAATACTCAGATATCAAAGTGAGATTAAATTTATCTTCATTCTGTGAATGTCAGACAACTAAATAATGACATTTGAAGTTTTACTGGCAAATTTGTCATCATCAGAAATTACCTATTTGACCTAACTTTTGTTTTTACCTTAAATATACTCAAGCACAACATTTGATCCTCCAGTAATTGATAAACACCTAAAACTGAATGTTAATGAGTTGCAGTCTGAATTTGAACCCAGTTAGGGTAGCAAAAGATTTTGTGAGAATAAACTGCCTGTCTTTGCTGGTTTCCTCTTTAGAGAAACAAGACAATATTTTCACTTCATATTTACCTAATGGATGAGACTTAGTCTATTCCATGAGATATAAAATAAATTAAATTCTGCGGCAGGTGAACGCCCTGAGGGCACTGCGGTTTGTAGCACTATGTTAATATTCTCCAAGACCACTGCATGAGCTTAGCAGAACTATCTACAGAATTAGCTTTACAGGCCACCTGCAGACTTCTCTTTTGCTTTCCTAATCAAAACTGAAATCCTGGGTAATTCAGTAAAATATTAAGTAAATAATTGCACCAGAATATTTTAGGTTTAGAAGCATAAATCTTACTCTTTTTATACGCCTGCTGATGCTAAGAAGCAGGGAGTTTCCAACCTTGCAATTTCAGTTTTGGGTGAGCTTTATTACATTCCATTCAGAAAAATTAAATTCCTTTTGCAGACAGATGTAAGAGAAACCTTGCCTACGTTACTGTGGGAAGAGGATCTGACTTCAAGGATCTGCTCAGTACATAAGCAGCACCCAGCTGAAAACAGGGTCTAGGTGTTGGTAGTCTCATCATGTGTATGTATGAATGACTGTGAGCTCTTTTGTGGGATGCAGATGGGTTATGCTCTTCCAAACCCTTACCTTCTGGAACTGAGTGCTCATGGACTGTGTAGTGGGCAAGCTTCACCATTGCAGCTGTGGGCAAAGGAGCTTCCTAATGAGACCCTGACAGCTTAAATTTGGAAATGGTTGAGATAATACTAAGGACAGCATTCAACAGGGTGTGCTGTGTGTGCACAGGGAAACTATTGCGTTTGGAAATATGGAGTCAGCTTGGATGTAGATGTTCCATGATACTTGATTTAAATTCTGCTTTGGTTCTGTTCATGACTTCCTTTATCCTTTCCATATGATGATGGGATTTTCATTATTTCTTCCTATTTTCACCCACTGTCCTTTTTTCCTTGGAAGGTTATTCATTGCCTTTTAAATTTCATAATCACTACTCTTATTTTAAATTCACATTTTTAAAATTAGTAATGTCAAATATGAGTCAATGCTCTGTCCTCTTTCCAAATAACTCGAAAGACCTTCGACCTCAGTAGCTGTCATCACCTCTGAAATAACTTGCACATTATTGTCATCCAGTATTACAGTTTCACATAATTATTAAAATGCATACGAGTCACTGTTGTTAGATTATTAAGCCAGTGTTTATTTAGAATGACCTGGTGCTTTCAATTCCTTGCTTCCTACTTATTCTTGTACGCCCCTTCTCCTTTACACTCATTCTTTCATTCTGAGTGTATTTTCATTCTCCTGAAACATATCTCTTAAGAAAAGTCTCCATAGGGATCCATTAATGATAATCATGTTCAGTTTTATAGTCTGAGATGTGTATTTTATCCTCCTTCTTCCATAATTGTTTGTCTGGGGATATAATACTAAGTTGACAGATACTTCCTTTCAGCACGCAGTATAATTTTTTTCTGGCTTCCTTTACTGTTTTCAAGAAGTCCTTAATGGGGGCCTTTGCGTTCTGGATCATCTGTGTGTTTTAGTTGCACTACCTTTGCCTTTATTGTACTTTATTTTTATAACTATGTGCCTAGGTAGAAATTATTTTTAAATTCTGTTTAGGACTCCTCAGAGTACAGATCAGGAAAAAGAGTTGCTTAAAGTCTTAGAAAGGAATTCTTGTGTTGCCTTTTCCAAGTTTCCATCAATCTTTAGTTGTATTTGCATTGTCGCTTCTCTCTACCTACCAGGTTGACTGTCATTTATTGGCTAGCCTTCTTTCAGCTAACTTTTGAAATTTATATAACTATAGAAAACTTCACCCATGTCTCATCTAAAATACCTTGTAGACTACTGGTGCTATATAGCCCATGAAATGAGAAATACTACTTAGAGTGTCATTGTTGGCCCCCCCTTTGACTTATGCAGGGCATTTTATTCAATGACTGTCTGAGGTGATTTCAGGAAACTTCTGCACTTGGTCAGAGAATTATCTGGTTCTGAGTATCTTGCCTCATTATAAAGGAAAGGATAGTGTCTATGGCCCTGGCTATGCTGACCCATAAAAGTGGCCAGAAACGGTAAAGGCAGTGCTGAGAATTGGAAGTAACTTGGTTATAAAGACTGCTATCCATCTCCATACAAAAAACGTGTCATCCAAAGAGGCTCAGAGAACCTGTGAAGCAAAAAAGGCATTCTGATTTCAGAAGAAATCAGAATATGTCCTGTTAGAGGGTGGTTTAAAGGTCCTTGAGGGTAAAAAAGGGGGAAATTTAAGAAACTTACATAGGTTATCAAAAATTACGAATTGAGGAAAAAAATTGCTTCTATAGATCCTTTTTCCAGCATGAATCACCTCAAAACAAACCACTATTCTAGGAAAGAGTTTGGTTTGTACAAGAGTTTAGTTGGAACGCTTCAGGTGTTCCTTCTCAGCAGGTAACTTTCTTCTAGCTGGTCAGCCAGTTAACAGAATGGCCTCCACTACGTAAAATAAAGTCACCATTCTTAACTTTCTTTCACAAATGTTTCTATCCAAGATAGACATGTAAATTTATATGTAAGTACTATGTTACGGTCAGTGCTCTTCTCTGAAGGAAAACAAGTGTAACATACTTTTCTTAGATTTGTACTGCATAGCACTTTAAGAAAAACAACAAACCACTCTACTAATTTACCACTGTTCAAGTGAGCCAAAGGTGGAAAGATATTTATGGATAGATATAAAATGCTTTGTTTGATCTGAATGTTCACACAATATGCTAATTGAGGAAGATAATTTCTCGGTCAAATTCCCACTTCAATAGGATATTATCACCGTTTAAAACACTGAAGAGACTATGATGTGCTAATAGCTTTAAATTGTTTCATATTAAAATTTCTAGATGTTTGGGGAAACTAAATATGCTTTACAGTAATGGACCTCTTCTATAAATGTGGCAGAGGTACCACTTCTGGATTTGAATAGGTAATTTGTCATGCAGGAGTGATGGGTTGCAGGCCTAGTTATCTCAGTATTCCTGAAGTAGAGATGACTATATGCCCTTTCCTTGGGGTCCTTCCCTGGAGTGGTGCCCAGGGGCTTAACTGGCCTTCACTTGGCCTTTTATGTAAAATTTTATTTGACAACAATTATGAAAAGTACCATTAACTCAGGAAAGTAGAATTTGCTCCAAGATGAAAAGCAAACAAAGATACCAGTAAAACATGAATACTTAAAGAGAAACTTTTAGAGAAGGTATAAAATCAGACTCATCTGACTCTACTACATGGAGTCATGTTTGGCTTCAGGTAAAATTATATACTTGTGTATTCATGTAAGGGATTAAAGAATAACAGATGCAGAACAGTTTCTACCTGATTTTGTAGACCAGCCATAAACACAGTGGTGGAACAGGTAGAAACAAATTCATACCAAAAAAAAAAAAAAAAGATCTTTGATAAACATCAGTCTCCCCTCTCAAACAAGGAAAATAAGAAAGACAAATGAAATTTAAAATAAGATAGAAAAACTAGTACCCTAAAGCCAGAACTTTGATGTTTTATGTTAAGAATAGAGAATGCAGTTAAGAGGCCCTTGCCTTCCTCCTTTCTGGCGGCTTCTTTCTTGTCTGTGAATTTAGAGATGCTTGACCATAAGCTAACTCTCCTTCAGTAGATAATTTATCCATGAGTATTTGGATTTTGAGATAGTACTGTGATAGGCAGACATGCACAAGTAGGTGAGCCCCAAAGTTCTTGGGGAAGAAAGCTTTAGATGTTTGTGGGCATCCTATTGATCACAATTGTCAGCTATAGACTAGTGAGTAGACTTAGTGTGCCAACTGATCTGTTGAAAGAAAAGCTGGGGAAGTAGAGGAGGATGTGCACATTAGGACTGCTGTATCAAGGGACCACACACAAGGTGGCTCAAGCACCAAAAATGTATTCAGAGGCCAGAAGTTCATGAGTACGGTTTTGATAGGATTGATTCCAGTTTGAGCTCTCTCTCCTTAGCTCCTAAATGGCTGTCATTTCCTTCCTCTTCACATGGTCTTTCCTCTGTGTTTGTGTCCTCACTTTCTCTACAAGGACAGGGATCATATTAGTTTAAGGCCTACCCTAATGACTCCATTATACTATAATCACCTATATATGGCACGACCTCTAATACCACTAGACACTGAGGCACTTGGCATTAGGATTTTAACAAGTGAATATTGGCCAGGGTATTGAAATTCAACCCATAACAGGGTGATTTGGATAAATATCCATGAATGTCTTAGTGGAACCAGATAGTACCTTTAAGGTTTTTTTCTTTGGGCCGGGGATTTAGCTCAGTGGTTCCAGTGCCTGTCTTTTTTTTTTTTTTTTTTAATTATCTTTATTGGTACATTAAATATACACATCATGATTGCACTCCATAATGGGGATTTGTACCAGTATAAGACACAACTTAATTCTCATTTTTTCCCATAGCCCCACCCACCCTACCACCCCCCCATATATATAAAATTTGTTTCCTTACTTTTTTGTTACAATCTCCATCCAGTGCCTGTCTTGCAAGCAGAAGGACATGGGTTCGATCCTTGGTAACTACATATAATACTGGGTGTGGAGACTCAGGCCCAGCAGCAATCAGAACCACATAGTACAGTGCCGGGCATGGTGGCTCATGCCTGTAATCCCAGCACTCAGGAGGCAAAGGCAGGAGGATTGCTGTGATGTGAGTTTGGGGCTGAGCTCAGGGCCAGCCTGAACTACAAAACGAGACTCTGTCTAAAAAAAAAAAAAAAAAAAAAAAAAAAAAAAAAAAAAAAAAAAAAAAAAAAAAAAAAAAAAAAAAATATATATATATATATATATATATATATATATATATATATATATGTACTGATGAGTAGTATTCAGTAATAATAGTATTGGCTAAAACAATTCCAAATACATTTTAGAAAAATATCTCCCATGAGATAGGATTCTTTGTAATCAAAAAGAAATACTGCTTTTCCATGTTTACAAAATTTTAAAAAATGCTGTTGAAATGGTTTAAGGCAGCTTTGAGGAACTTGAGTATTTATTTGTGTGAGTATGTCTGATTCAAGAAATATTTTCCACTGTTCCCTCCACCCCTAAAAGTTGCGGAATTATGAATGATAAGTAATTGATGAATGAAATAATAGACTGAAATCCAAGCACTGAAAAATAAATTGTAGATGAGAGATTAACAATGATATTACTATTTGCATTAAAAATACTATCTTGTCTGATTTTTTGTGGGCAAATTTTGTGTGCAAATTTCATAGAAAGTTTGGATGTAATTGCATAGCCTATTCAACACTTTAACATAGCTATATATGCTTTTTTATGCAAAGTTCTGTGTTAGAGGCTGTATTAAGTCCAGAGACTCAAATAAAAACTTAAGGGGGGTGATACATATTGTTTATTAGACTATACCTCTGCTAACTCCAAAAAGTTATAGAAAACTATTTCTTTTTTAAAAATTAATTAATTAATTAATTTTTTGTTGTTGTTGTTGTTTTTGAGACAGGGCCTCACTTTGTAGTTCAGGCTGGCCCTGAGCTCAGCCTCAAACTCACATCTCAGCAATCCTCCTGCCTCTGCCTCTTGAGTGCTGGGATTACAGGTGTGAGCCAGCATGCCCAGCACTGCGGTATGTGGTTCTGATCGCTGGTAGGTGTGAGTCTCCACACCCACTATTGTATGTGGTTACTGGGGAATGAACCCGTGTCCTTGTGCTTGCAAGATGGGTGCCAGAACCACTGAGCTAAATCCCTGACCCAGGAGACCATTTCTTTTTTTTTTTATTATTGAAATCTTTATTGGTACATTACATATACACATCATGATTGCATTCAACAATGAGAGTTTGTACCAGTATATGACACAACTTAATTCTCATTTTTTCCCATAACCCTATCCATCCTAAAAAAATATATATATATTTTTTTTTTTTCTTTACTACCGATAGTATTATTTAAGCCAAACATGTTGCGTTTTTCCCCCATCCCCTATATACATAAACTTTGTTTCCTTTCTTTTTTGTTATAATCTCATTATTTTCCCCCCTTCACTCTGTTACGCTTTGAGTGTTTTCTATTTCACAATATATGACATACATTCTAGAACTCATTTAGGAGACTATTTCTTAAAGGCTAATGTTTGCATCTTCTTTAGAGTTCTAAGGACTAGGAAAAGTTTGAGTTAGAGGAGAAAGAGGCTAAGGATGAAATGTTATTCTCATTTTATCTTCTGGAAGAAATTGAAAAGTAAAAACAAATCAAAATGTATGGTGAATACATTTTAATCATCTTAGAATGTATCATTCTTGTTTTATCCCAATAAAAATAGTGACATTAAAAAACTATACAAATGAGATTTTTGGAACTTTCAACACACTTATGTGTAGGGTTTTTTTTTCTTTATTGAGTTTATTAGTATATTTTAGGTGTTTATTATGATCACATTCATCATTGAGAATTTGTATCTGTACATGATATATCCTTGATTTTTATTTGTTTTCATTCTCCACCCTCCCTTGAGCCTTCCATATAGAGTATAATTCTTAATTTCACAATAAAATGTTCTTGTTCCCCCCACATAGAGAAACATATTTTAAAATTGATACTTTAAAAGATGCCTTCCAAGTAATGCTGATTACAGTTTGGTAAGTCTGCCTATGACAGTGCTTGACTTTGACTTTAGACAAAAACTTACTTTTAAATAATACCCGTCCATCTCTGAAATATCTTATTTTCCTTTTTATGAGCATCATGGAAGGATATATCTGTGGTGAAGGTATTTACTAATAACAGCAGTGTTATTTCTGATTTGTATATATAGCTTCTCATCTAGTGATCTCAAACTGCATTACAAATATAAACTTATTCATGTGTACAATGCTAGTTGTTGCCTATGATGTTAAAAGTCGAGAGAGGGAAGTAAGGAGTTTCATTGTGATTTTAAACAACTGTCCCCAATATTTGGATACATTGTCAAAACAAGAGATTCTCCCCTGACCTCTGTTGATACTCTAATATGCATACTAGAATTTTCCTTACAAGAGAAAATGAAATATGTCATGCAACATGTTTACTGTGCAATACGTAAGATAGAATGGCCAAACACAGTTATGTCAATACCATTTATGAAGAACAAATTAAAAAAAAAAGAACTACTTCATAAAATCAATAGAATGGAACAAAAATCAAGATGAATGGGTAAAGGAGAGTAGCTAACCAAGAAAACAAATGAGTGGAATTTTCACACAGGCCTGCTTCAGTGAGCAAAGGTAAACAATTACTTGCGGAATGTGTGTTTTCACAGAGTAAGTTGGGTCAACAGAGTCTGATAAGAGGAAGAGAGGATAAATTGTTGAGGCATAAAATAAAAATGTTTATCTGAGCTTTTATCGTCCCTTGATCTCATGCGGAATTCATAGACGGAGCCCAGTGCACGGCAGGGACTGCTCTTGGTTTATACATAGCCTTGGAATTGTTCAGCAAACCATAAAACGTGCTTTCTCGCTTTTCTGCTTGAATGGTTTTGGAGCTGCTCTCGAGGGACCAATTTCTCTAATGGTGAGATCTAATTCAATTGTTTGCTCACTCCGTTCAGAGGAAGGCCGCGAGGAGACAGCACCGCAGACAGCGGGACGAAGGCCCTGAACAGGCGGAGGAGAGCAGGAAGTGTGTGGCTTATTGCTGCAACGGTTGTTCCTCCGTCTTTCTTCATCTTTCTTACTTTAGGTTTTGAAACCCCTCTGTGGAAGGACTACATACATCTCACCGCTTTTCAGATGATAGTAACAGTTGTCTTTTTCCTAAATTCTATTTTAATCCCTGTTGTTTAGCACTTCGGGGAGTGGACTGTGTCAGCTCTGTAAGTTTTTCATCTTACCACAGTTAGTTACCATACAGTTACATGACTGGATAGTTTATACCCCCTTTAAAGTTGCATTAAAGGTTCCCGAATGCCACATGATTCTCATTTTGTATTGTTCACATTAAGTTTTGTGCTCATATTTTGAGAAAGTATGATTACTTTCTGGTGATAATGAATTTTTATTGATGCCATAATTGTCAACAATCATGCAGGGTTTGTACTTTGAGTTATATGTGTGGAGTGATGACAGATGTGATCTTCATTCTAATATCCTTGTTGGGTCATTTCCATGTGAATGGATGGTTTCATCTGAACACTGGGTATGAGGGCAATGGATTGGTTATCTGATAGATTAATCAATTAACCTTCTGTCATACTTCTGCTTCATAGGCATTTATTTGAAAGACAGTGCTCCAGGGATTATTAATTTTTGCCTAGCTCTCTGGTTTCCAGTGGGAACAACAGAATTACAGAATTTTATAAACTAAGGGAAGTTGAGAGTTCTAACAATCCAACCTTATAGATGGGAAAAATGAGGCTTAGTGATGTTAAGTCACAACATGAGTTAGCCAACAGGTGGGGACTTGAGCTTGACTGTGTCTTTTTGTATGTTTCCGATGAAGGCCTTTTCTGTGAAAGGCGCTGTATTGTTTGTGGTAGATGAGAATCAGAGACCCCGAGGTATGAAACTTACTAAGGGGCTATGTCTTTTCCACTGATCTTGTGGACTGGCTTTTGTGGATGTTGATTTCCAGATGAAGTACTTTCATGACTTAAAGCAATGTTTAAAAAGTATATATTCCTAGGGGGGAGGAAAAAGTTATATACAAGTCTCTTCTTTTCAGTAAGGGTTGCTCTGTGGACCTGGGTCAGGCAGAGGTTGCCAATGGTGAGTTTTTTTGTCTTCCTTTTCAATAGAATCTTTAAGCAGAAGCAAGGACTGAACATGCACACGCTCAGCCCCTTAGCGCCTGACCCTGTTGGGGATAAATTTAGGTGGTAAACAATTGATGAGAAAACTGAAAAGGCCGGGAAGATGAGGCAAGAGCTGAGTAAGCCAGAACTAAAAGAAATGAGGCCTTAGGCCTGATGCTGGGTCCGCCGAGCCCCGTCTCCATGTTGTACAGACTTCGGGTAATGACTGGATGCACTGGAGCATGAGGAAATGAAAATTATCCCAGTCTGAGAAAGTCAAAGACATACATTTTACAAAGCAGGAGAGCCAGTGAAGATAGTTTTAACAGTGCCTGTCAGTGTCCCTTACACACTGATGTCAAGAGGCATAGTTATGATGTGGGTCTGAATTGCCCTCTCAAAGTTTGTATTAATGTTTCTTTTAGAGCCTCATATACTCATAGGTGGAGCTTCTGGAAGGTAACTAGGTTATGAGGCCTTATGTCTCTTAGGATGTGGGGTCTAGTTGGAAAAGGTAGGTCATTATGGCTGGGCTCCTTTGATTTCTCTGCTTCCTATCCACCATGATCGAGCAGCTCCCCTGCCATGACCACACCCCTCTGCCTTGATGTCCTAACTTGGAGCCAGCTGACTCTTTCTTTAAGTGGTGGGTGTCTGGTATCATGTCTCAGTGACAAGAAAGTGACTTAGATGGGGGATTATGGTCACTTGCTAGAAAGGGAAACTGAGACAAAGAAGAGCAAACTGTTTCAGCATCTATAGTAATAGAAGGCAGAGTAGAGGGCAGGAACTAACTCATTTTATTGAGGTCTGTTTTGACTTTTGGTTTAAAAACTATAAAATCCAAATTGTACACAATACTCAATTGATATGAGGGAAGAGACCTAACAGTGGTTAGTACCTGACAATTGCAGTCTCCTTAGAGTAAAGAGGGAGAACCAGGGTTTTCATTGAGTGGAGCACAGAAACAGAGTAGTCACGACGGCTGTCTTCTGGGAGCTTCAGTGTGGGACCTAACCTCTGCAAAAAGAAAGTTTTGGTCTCATTTTGTACTGACTCCTCAGGTAGGTAGCCCTAGGATTTCTTTGTTGTTGTTGATGATGAGACATGACTAATTCAAAGCCAAACCAGCTTCCAATTGTCTTCTCCAACTGGTCTTTTTGTTACTCCTTGTTTTTCTCTTCCTTAGTCCAAGCCATCTGAATCACTTTCTGCTTGTAGTCTGCAAATGGATTCTGAATAGTGCGGGTAGCCACATCTATCCCATAAAACAGCTACCCTTTGCTTTGTGTTGGCACGTATATTTTAATCATTTCACTCACATCAGGCCAGACTTGATGGAGTGATTCTGTGCTGGGGTTTCATTCACTTGCATTGTCGAAACTCCTAACATAATAAACCTGTGCTATCAATGGAACATTTTTAAAGTCAACTTTCACACTGGTTTTAAAAAGATCAAAGGGAATAGCAAAACCATAATGATATTATTGGAATTCCAACTTAGTGCTAAGAAAAATGTTTGAGTAAAGCTGCCCCAAACCTTAGGGTGTCTGAGATGGTAGCAGTAGGGGGTAGGAAGGCAGGAAAGCTGTATTTCAGTGCCCCCCAAAAGACCAGCAGCAAGGAGAAACTTTGCTATTCTCTCTCTCTCTTTCTCTTTAAAGGCTAAGATGTGGATATATTTTGTTAAATTAGTTCCAGCACTGGAGATGTAAGTTTTTTATTTTATTTTATGTCATTTTGGCCTTTATTTATTTGCACTAGTAAGATTAAACTCAGTACTTATAGGTAAGTACAAGGCCAGCACTCTACCACTGAGGTATTTCCTCACCTGCTTGTAAGACAAGGTTTCACTAAATTTCCCAGGCTGGCCTGGAACTTGTGATTTCCTGTCTCAGCCTCCTGAATCTCTGGGATTATAGACATGTACCACCATGCCTAGCTTTTCTTCTTTTTTTCTATTCATAATTTTTTTCTTTTCTATCAGTCTCTGAGCCTTTAAAAGCCATTCTTTTTTCTCTCTGACCCTATTAATTAGGTTAATATCTAGCACCTACTAGATCTTTAATAAATATATGCTGAATTTAAAAAATGGATTTCAATGTATGAAATGATCAAAAGGTAGTGAACATATTAATTATTTAATTCATATTTTAATTTTTTGACTAACAGTTTAGGGTTATACAATGATTAATATCTACCATTATATGGTACCACACTAGGTCAGAGTAGACGTTATGAACTTTGTGGCTGAATTATCTTGCTTGACTCATTTTTTCCCTATCATTCACTCACTGTACCATTCAATGAACTAACCTCTCAGTTTTCTCATTTGCAAAAAGTGAGACCATTAGTAGAATACAGCTCACATTAGTAGAATATGGCTCACAAAGTTGTTGTAATGTCCGTAGCATTTGTGACAATTCATGGGGCTAGTACCTAGAAGTGCTGAGCAAGTGTTAGTCATTATTTTATTACTCATATGTTGGAAGTAATTCTCTTGGAGCAAAATTACTAAAAGGGTCCTGTCTTTATTTTAAAATACTCAAATAAGTTTTCAAGTCCGCAATACTTCCATAAATGTTCAAAGTGACATATAGTTTCCTCTCAGTTCTTTATAGGAATTTATTTTTAGTGGTGGAGAAATCAGATATCTTAAATGATCTTAGCCCCTGATGTCCATTACCTTGTCCCGGACTAGCTTTCTAAATAATGCAGTATGAAAAACTCTTGGCCAAAGATGCGTTCTATAACCACTCTCAAAGAAAAAGTCTGATGTGGAGAGGAGATCAGAATACTCATTATAAATGTACAGCACAGAAATAATATACTCTCCCACATAGTCTGAATCTTCAAAGTTTGATTCACTGAAGGAAATGCTTCTGAGTTATATGACTGTAAGGTAGGCCACTGAAGAGTCAGACAAACTGAGCAGGGAGTTCCTAGACCAATTGGAAAAACTGTTTCTCTCTGGATTATTGCAGTTCTAATACGTAAAGTTACGAAAAGCTGCATGTTGGCTCACAGCAGGATGCTTGATATAATTTTATGGTATGTTTAAATCTTTGCAATCTGAGAAGACATACTACTACATTTTACTCCCAAACTGGTTCTTAAGTTACATTATCCTTGTGCTGTGCTCCCTTCCTGTTTGAGTTCCTTTTTTGTGTATGGAGCTTCTCAAAGCCTTTACCAAGTGGGATTATATTAAGTGGCACTAGTACCCAAGTTTAACACCAATAAACACGAAATGGCTCATTATAGGGCAGAAATCAGGAAATGGAAAGTGCTCATAGTTAAACAGAAGTTTATGTATCTACTAAAAAACGTTCTGTTTTTCTAGCTACCTTTTATGGCATGTTACATGTGCTTTCTTGTGTTGAAAATCTTGACATCTTTTTCACATTAAATATTTCAAGATTATTGAGTTATTTATCCTTCAAATACAATGAGTAAAACTATCCCAAAAGGAGGAAAATTGCAAATTGCTGAAATTACAACTGTTTTTACTTTTCTCTAATGGAAGTAGCTTTAAAATCCATAGGGGGAAAATCCAATTTGAAGGAAAGCAGTATTAGAAAGCATGCAATTATATATAGTGAGCATTTCCTCAATGATGGAAAAATTCAAAATACATGAAGAAAGCCTTCGTGACCATTTTCTCAATAAGGAGAGTGTATATTGTACACTGGTATTGGGCACTCCTGTGGCCAGGGAGGCAGAGTAGAAATGAATTTATTTTCACATTTTGGATTGGAGTAAGGACACAATATCATTGATGGGGATGGGACAATGTGCCAGAAATCATATGGGGATTAAAATATGGAATAGGAATTTCCATTCTGACATTGCTCCTGAGAATAATAACTGAAGAATAAAAACTATTTAAAAAGCCAAGTTAATAATACAGTTGCTGTGCCCATTAAGTGAGATACTCTTTCTCAAATAATCAAGTTTAGTGTCCTAGTTTGTGAATCAAGCCACTTAACCAAATTTTATTCCTGTGGTAAAAAAGGGAATAAGCAGTACTCCTTTGCTTCTTTAGGGATAGAGCTTTAAGTAATTTATACTAAATACAGAATATATTTACATTAATAAGGAAGTCTATTTTGTTGGTTATTAGACTCCTTGAGTCTCCTTTTCTGCTTCTCATGTGTTGTTATTTTTCATGTGAAATTTGCATTCAGGCAGGTATAAAATTGAACCAGGAGAATATGAAAGTGACTACGTGGAAAGATAGATGGAGGACTGTAAAGCATATTTAAACCCACTTAGGATGAGCGTGTCAAACTATAGAAATATGTGGCAGAGTAACTAGAGCCTTGTGTGTGAGCGGTGGGGGTAAAGCACTTATTTCTTATATTTAGGCTCCTCTTTCTCAAAATAACTTTTATATGGCTTATGGAGATGCGGCACTTAAAGAAATTGATGAGGAAAAATAAATTAGGCACAAACTCTCAAATCATTAGATAGGGAATTAAGTGTATTTTTCTGTACATTTATTATTTATACTATTAAGGGTTGGAAATTATTTTCCTATGATATGACTATGGAGTTTGCAGGGTGTGATTCTTAGTCATTGTAGTATGCATCCTTATTGTTGTGGGGTTTGGATATTATTTATCTTTGCCCATGTCTTCTCCACATGTCACTTGGTATCCTTGATGGCCACCACCTGGCCTTTGACAAGACATACTAGATAAATGTGGATCATTTTAGCTTTCCTTTTTTGAAGATGTGCTGTAAACATGAATTCAGTGACTTTGTATCTGTCACTAGCTTATGAGATAAATATCACTGATATTTCCTCTTATCCTTTCCTCACTTCTACCAGAAATAACTTCTTTCTTGAGTCTGGTAATTTTCATTCCCATTTATATCTTTTTTCTCTTACTAAAGATAATCATATAGAGAATAAATAAACATGTATAAATAAAATCATGTACAGTTTTTATGTAAATGAAATAATCTATCCTACTGTAACTTGCCCTGTTTTTGTTAGGTGATGTTTACAAAATTCACCAGTGAGAGTATATTCTGTACTGATTTGTTCATTTTCATTACTGTAGGCTTCTGTTTTATGAATCTATTATAGGTAATTTACTCATTGTCCTCTTAATGGACAATTTAGGTTATTTGTAGCTTTTGTAAATATGGTTTCTATGAGTTACATTATACCTTCTTTTGCATGTACATTCACCAAAATTTCTTTTTTTAGTATATATTTGAGATACATTATAAATAGATTCATTGTTTGGAATTGGTACATATATGTATTAGTTTTTAATTCTTTTTAATTTTCCTTTTTCTCTCCTCTTCTCTAACATATGCAAAAATTTCTACAGGATCCCTGTCTAGGAGAAGACTTGCCTGGTTGTTGGATATGCAGCCACATATTATTAAATGTCACTGAATTACTCTTTAAAGGGATAAAAATTTACATTTCCATTAGTATGTGAACCTTCTTAGTGTTCCACATGCTTCTCAATATTTGTGATTGTCATGCTATATAATATTTTCTGATCTGATAGGTTAGAAAGGATATTTTCTTATATTTTTAATTTTCATGCCTCTTCTACTGGTAGATCATCTCATTATATGCTTTTTGGCCATATTGTTTCATATTCCTTGAATTGCTGTTGAGATGTTTTGCTCATCTAACACTATTTATCATTTTTGATATAGTTAATATATATATATATATATAGTTAATATATAGTTAATATATAATGTGATGTCTGCCATTTTAAACATTTTAAAATACATCATTCAACAGGATTAAGTGTATTCACAGTTGGGGTTGGGACTTTAGCTCAGTGGTGCTGTGCCTGGCTCACAAGTGTAATAAGGTCTTGACTTTGATCTTGATATTCCTCCCTAAAAGTATATTCAAACTTCACAGTGTTGGGTGCAGCTATTTCTGCTGTTTCCAGAATTTCCCATTATTCCAAACAAAAATTCTGTAGTCAGTAGCTGACAGTTACTTTCCCCTCCTTCCCTATTCCTCTATACTTGTTGAATTCTAATCTACCTTGTATGTCTCTGCATTTGCTTGTCTGATATTTCATGTAAAAAAAAAAACACCCACCTATACTTGTCCTTTTCTGCTTATACATTGTTTTTAAGTTTATCCATGTTGCAGTATATGTCAAAATTTTATTTCAAAATTTATTTCTAAATTTATTTCTGAATAATATTCCATTAAACGAGTGTACCACATTTAGTTTATCCTTTTATCTGTTGGGCACTTTGGTTATTTCTCTTCAGGTGCTGCAGTGCACACTGACAAAGTATCTCTTTGAGTCTCTCATTCCAGTTATATGCTGTACATAATTAGGAGTGGGATTGCTGGCTCAATTCTGTATTTATCTTTTTCAGAAATGGCTAAAGGTTTTCCATAGAGGTTGTACTAGCTTTACAATCCTATTTTCAGTATCCAAGGTTAAGATATCTCTACATTCTTACCGATACTTGTTAATTTCCTGTATTGAGAAAAAACCTAGAGCCATATGTTTTAGTCACTTTCCTCTTCTTGGAGACAATACCCAACACCCACAACTTGAAGAAAGGGAAGTTTATTTTTTCTTACAATTTCAGAAGTTTCAGTCCATTCTTGGCCTGCTCCATGGTGGAAAAAACATGACAGAAGGGCCAGACAGGAAAAACTGATCATATCTTTGTGGCCAGAAAGCAGAAGGAGAAGGAAGAGGGAAATAGAGCCTTCTCCTTCATGACCCCAGGGACCTGCCTCTGACCAGGCCCCATCTCCTGACAGCAAGTCAGCTGTGACATCCCCATACTACACGTACCTCCTTGAACCTCACTCTGAGCAGAGAAGTCTACTGGGGGACATTCTAGATTCATACCATAACACCATATTAATAACTATCAGGTAACATCTCATGATGCTTTTGATTTCCATTTCCCTAATGACTAGTGGTACTAAAATCGTTTTTGGAGAACTGTCTGTTGAAATCCTTTGTTCTTTGAGAAATTCTTTTTGACATTGAGTTGTAGGAATTTTTCAAATATTCTCTATATTAAACCTTTATCACATATATGATTTTTCAAGTATCATATACTGTAGGTTATCTTTTGACTTTCTTTATCACTTTTTTGATGCAGAACTTTTCACTTTTGGTGTAAAAGTTTTTACTTTCAATAAAGTTTGACTTGTTTTTTTTTGTTTGGTGGTTTTATTATTTTTATTGATTTGTAGTAAATTTATAAATATATTCTGGTTATGAATTTTAGTGATTATATTCATTAAAATATTGTACCTTCTCAACTATGTGATTTGTCTTCTCTTATTTTAAATGATGTCTTGATACTTAAAAGTGTATATTTTAATTTTTATATTAACAAATAATTTATGGCTTATGTTTTCTTTTTCCTTTTAGAAGATGACCTTGTCATGGTACTGGTATTCTGGTTTTGCCAGGGGTTCTAAAGTTTTACTTTCACATGTATAGTTTGTCTTGTTTTTTTCTCGGTATAACTGGCATGGTAGGATTACCTTTAAGTGACTCTGCTGAACTCAAAAGTCACTGCCAGTGCCCTCTACCCATCTGTTGATTTTCTTCTGTTACTGTTTCTTGTCTGGTCCTTTTGGATCATCCTTACTGATTTCTGCTTTTTTGAGAAGTTAAATATTGGATTGACTGTTTGTGCCTCAATCTTGTGCCCAGCATGAGTGTAGGCTTTTCCGTGTAATTTTATTACAAATCTGAAAGGAGAAAAATTGGGTATCTATTAGTTCAAAGTCTCTCTAGTGTCTTGTCTAGTTGCTTTGGCCAATGGTAGTATTCCCTGTTCTTTGGTCGTTCATAGTCTCTACATTCCAGAAATACAACAGCCCTTATTTGGTATCATAGCATATGCAACTCTTTAATAAGATGAACTGATTTTTCCTCTTCTTCTAGTCAGAAATCTTCTGCAACCTTATATTTTCATAAATTACATATTATTTGATAAAGGCTTATAAATACTATTTCAGGAGCCTCGTTGTTTTCAATACTCGCATTTTTGTTGGCAGATGAAAATAATTGTTAACACTAAATCTTTTAAGCAAATAAGACTAATGATCCCTGTGGCTGGTAGAGAAAAATGTAAAAAGAGGTATAGGAAAGAACATTGATTATGGAATTTGAAAACAAGAAAGCACAACAGTCACAAGGATTGAAGCTAAAAGACTTTTGACTGCCTGTATTTTCTTTAATAAGCTTCAAAATATCCATGACCATGAAGTCAGGGGAAGGAGACTGAGGTAGGATTTTGGAGATCTAGATTTGCATCCTGGATCTTCTTAATAAATGTGTGTGCTTTCTGTATGTTATCTCTGAGTGCATCTTATGTGGGCTAGTGAGGCTCACGTTGAGGGAATGACAGAATTTTGGGATCACTAGCAAAGTATTTCGTGAACTATATAGCACAAACCAAGGTTAGGTATCAAAATCCGGAGCTGGTGAAATTGGAGAAGTTTTTTTCTGACTGAATTAAAAGCCCCCTGTAATTAACTCTAAAGTTACTTTTTAAATCTCAGTATATTTTTAATGACTTAATATATCTAGCCATATACAAAAAATGCAGCATCTCTTGCATTTTGGATGAAAAGCATAGGAATAGTTTCCTTCAGGGCTAATAGGGTGGGAGGGAGAATGAAGGAGATGGACCCTGCAGCCTTGCCAAGGGAAGAGTGAACCCAGTGCATGGAGAACAGCCGTGCTGGGCTGGAATTCATGTTTCTTGTGTTTGCTTTACCTTTCTATGTTCCTGCTAACCTTTTGGGAGAGGTCTTGGTCTGTGCAACTTGTTGTAGAATTTGGATTATAAGAAACATGATCACTCTTGGCAAAACATCACAGGTCCTGGGAAAACAACTACAGAATAAATTACTCTGTGGAATGATTTGATTCAAAATCTGTCCAGTTTCTACCCCGCAGAAGGCCCCTGGAATATTTCTAGCATCTGTGTGCCCCAGCTACTTCATTTCAGGGCTCCAGATGCTGGTGAGCATTTCCTACTATTTAATCAGTCCGAAAGGCTTTCGATATGCATTTCAATCAGACCTTTCCCACACACATTCCCATAAACTTACTGCTCTACAGCAAATCTTTTTAACCACAATAACACAAATGTGGCCTTTTTAAAGAACTGAAGAGGAAGAAAAAGTCTATTGTGGAGTTCAACAACAGGAAATTTGTGTGCCACACTGAGCTTTAAGCGGTGGAATGGGACTCTGCTGCTGCGTGCTTAGGGTGTTGACAGAAGATAGCCAATTAGACTTTTCTTACCATACAAACAATGAGATACCTTTGTGCCATAAGGCTGGCACTCAAAAGTAAAACTTGATTTATAGCTTTCTTAGTCTAACAATAATTTCTTCAAACTTTGTAGCTGTCAAAGTATTTTTCTTATATCCAGGTTAGGTAGGCAGAACACATGTTACTATCCACATTTTTTTTTTAGATTAAAGAAACTAATGCTGGAAATGTTAAATATAGGTCATTATAATAAAGTCAATAAGATATGTTTTCAACATTTGTGTTACTTATTTTCTAGCTTTCTAATAAAACATAGCTTGATTTTTGAGCAATAACAAGAAGTCAGAACAGTATCTTTTAAACCCTTTGAGATTAGAGCAAAATGAATGTATTTGTTTTGGTGAAGGAATTCATGTCCAATTGTTTTTCAGTCATAATATCTTAAAGAGCCAAAGGCATATATCTCATAGGACAAATTTAGCCATTGGGCAAAGAAGATTTGATTTTTAGTCCTCACCAAGTAAAAAGCAAAACAGAAGCCCTTATTCTAGAAGAGGGAAAGATAATCTTAATTCTTTAAAAGTAGTGTGGGGAGGGGATGGCGATTTAGTTCAGTGGTTCCGGTGTCTGCCTAGCAAGTACAAGGTCCTGAGTTCGATCCTCGGTAACCATGTACCACAACGCTGGGTGTGGTGACTCATGCCTGTAATCCCAGCACTTGGGAGGCCAGGGCAGAGGCAGGAGGATTGCTGTGAGTTCAGTGCTTGCCTGGGCTATATAGTGAGCTCAGGGCCAGCCTGAGCTACAAAATGAGACCCTTTCTAAAACAAACAAACAAACAAGTAATATGAGGAGATAGCTATAGTTGTACAAGTAGCAGCATGATGACTTTAATACCGATAGTGACGGGATGTCATTTGGTCATGATCTAAAGATCAGTGTAGCAGATAGCACCTCTCTCTGGCACCACTCAGTCTCTAAAGCCAGCAGGTAGGCTGTAGAAGATCCCCTAATGTCCATGGCCATCTTTGGGGAAAAATACAGAGGTGCAATGGGCCCTTAAGTACGAGTATTAGTCTGAGGTGAGAATTAGGGCCCTTTTTCAGCCAGAGATACATAACTTTGATCATGGACTTAAGCAGTTCCTCTAGCCTAGTGCTGTATCCAGAAGTTACAACACAGGACCTCGGGGGCCAGGACTGCTCCACTAACAGAATCTAGAAAACCTGCAAATGAAACCCCATTGCCCGGCCTCCAGCTCCAATACCCTGAGCACTTGTGTAGCCACCTGACTCTTCTCTTCTGAGACATGGAGACATCAAAAACAAAACTAGAGGGATGAACTTTATTTTCAATGAGACTTTAAGAAACTTTAAAACCAGTTTAGACAGAAAAACATCTCCTTAGTTAAAAATTTCTTCTTGGATCACCATCATTCCCACCTTCCCCATTCCTCCAACTTCTAAGAAGTACATTGCTCTTAAGACATTTAACTTCTTCAGGGATGCACAGAAAGTTATTCTTCCACTGCTGATTTTTGGTTTGCTTTTTGTAATATCTACATTTTAGGATATGAATTGCCAACTTTGTTACAATAGAAAAGGAACATATACATTGTGTGGGTATTGGAGCTGAAGATCATGTTAGATGTCATTGTACATGAAAACCTTGAAAACAATAGAAAACTGTAGGCATTTTTTGTTTCTCCTATTTGCCTTTGTTCTTGCTTACCTAAGGATTTTTCTTACATATAATGGACATCAGCAAAAGTGCCTTCCTCCAGGAGGGCTGTCCTGGAGCTCACAGTGTGGGCCTCCAGGGGTCCCCTGGCTTCTTGATTTAATTACTGTAAGACCTTTTGCAGTTGCCCTATGGTATTGCTAGGCTTTCGAGAAGCTGTGCTATAAATCTTCTACTCACCAAAACCTTTTGTATATCTCTCAGCCAGAATAATTGGGAAGAAAATTATGTTCATGTTATTTCAGTTGGAGAAGGTGCTAATAATTCAGAGATCTGTGCAGTGGGACATAGAAATCTATTACTTTTAGGGTTAACTCCATATTTCACTGACCTTGAGCAGCTCCCTGAACCATGGTGAAATGGAGTGAGCTGTGGAGATTTTGAATGTCAAAGGAACTGATTTGCCTATTCACTTAGCACGTAGAAACTAAAGCCTACTGTGTGTTGGGAAGTGATGGCTCTGCATTGCCCTTGCCTTTTATGTAGGTCAGGCACTGAGAGATTATAATAGACTGTAAGGTGATGTTCCCGCATAAGATCACCACAGAAACACGTACCTTCGTATACTCAATTCATTCTGTAGTGACACTTTTCCCTGGACATTCTCAGCCAGTGCTTTACCAAGCCTGGTGGTGGATGCTCAGAAATGCCAGTGGAGCACAGAGTGCCAACACCAATATAGTTGGCAACAGACCTCTGACAGGCGTAGCAAAATGCAGGAAGTGGCTGGCATTTCAGCATCTATTACAGTACAAGTATGGCACTATGGGCTCTCCTGTGTTACTACTGCACGTGGGGGAACTCAGTCTCCAAATAAGACAGCGGGCTGTTTTCCATCAGAGTTTTCTGTCTTCTTTATCATGGTTTTTGCGCCACGTTAGTGAAAATACTACACAAGAGGCCACTAAATGGACTAAAGAGAAAGACAGTTCTTGGTGAAGAAAGGATGTACATGAGGGAGAAACAAATGGGCAGGGTAACAGCAGTGAGCTCACCTCTTAAATTCATAAGTAACAGGTATTTTATAGCCTTCTGTATAATTTTTGAAATAATGAGACATTTCCAAAGTGAGAAATCATGTCATCTGTTAAGCTTCAGTAGGTTTAATCTAAAGAGAAGTAAAGTATTTCATATGATTTTATGGGGAACTTTGGAAAAAAATACGCAATGAGTAACCATCTGGTAGAACTTTAAAGTCTGCTGTGGAATGTATATTTTACATATTTTCTGGATCGTCGTATTTTACTGCCAAGCATGTTTGCAGATACTCCCGTCTCAGAACCACATGTTCAGATGATTGCTGGATAAAGACCAACAAAATAAAAATCCACCACAACAAAAACCGCGAACACAAACTCTCAAAACAGCATGTGGCTCTCCTTTATCCAGAACGGTTAATGAAACGGTTAGAGTAGGGCCGCTGCATCTAAAATATTCGTGAATAACTCTATAGGAGAAACAGAATCCTGAGCTTCAAGTGGTTCATTTGGTGAGAGCACTGTTTCCCGTCTGTAGAGGCCTCAGCATTTCAGTGATGATTTAGATGGGGTAAATAAAACAAGACAAGTTTTATTTCCTCTCATTGACATCTCTTTTTCTTTTGAGCTCCATAGCTGAAAATTGCGGTCAATCCTTAAACTTGTGGACACATTTTTGTTCCATGTTTGAGTAAATATTTAGTTTGAACTTGAGCACTGTCATTTCACTCTCTCAAAAGGTCTACATTCCTCTTGAAAATGAACTTGGATATAGGAGAAGACCTACCTGGGTTCATAGATAGGGCAGAGGCTTTGACTCGGGTATTTCCAGGGAACTTACCCCCACCTGCCTCGCGCCCGATATCTGTTGAGTGTGGCTTGTTCTGCCTGCTGTGTCTGTGAGCTGTGCTCTGCTGCTGCTGCTTGTGGGTTTTTTCACTCACAGACACCACAACTGGCTATATAATTTGTGAGACCTACTGCAAAATGAAAATGTGGAACACGTTGTTTCAGTATTATTAGGAGTTTCCAGATGGATACAGTAAGAGTATCAAACCAAGAATGAGGCTTTTCTGAGTATGAGATTCAGTAAAAGTTCTCTGCTATTCCCTCCTATTCAGAGTTACCCCAAAGTCACGTGGGCTGGCAAACCACACTTGAAGTTCTTAGGAGATCAGGGCTGGAGAAAAGCTGAGTGGGAAAGACGATTTTTAATCGTGTGGGCAACAAAATGCATGCATGCTAATGAGACTTGGCCTTGAAACATGCCTCCTCTATGACTTCTTCTGTGAAACTTGTCAATTGTTTTCCCATCTGTGCATCTCTAAACCAAGGTCTCTGTAATTTGCCTTTTTTGTTCTGCAAGGATCAGCATCCTCTTAGTTAGGTGGCTGCTTTGTCTGTGTTATGGCAACAATAGGATTTAAACAGTGTTTATAGAAAAAAGGTTCATCTTCTCTCCCTTTCCATTGAATTCTATGGCTTCTCCTTCTTTGAGTGTGCTGTCCTTTTCATATCAACACCATCAAACCCCTCTTTCTGCAGCCACCTCTATATAATAATCCATTCATACATTAATGTTTAATATTTTACAATATTCTCCTGCTATCTCTCCAGTGTTGGGTGTGAAGCATTTCTTTGAGGAATAAATGATGTTTTATTTGTATGGGGTTAGTGGATTAAAAATAACTTATTAACTATGATGCAAGTGAATGCTAATGGATAGAATCTATCATTTTTCTTTGTAAAGGAAATATACTTATGATTTAAATTCATGAAAACAATCAAACGGATTAGCAATAAGAATAATATTACTATATTTTAATTCTAATATTTTCTATAATGTTTAGACAATACATAGTTGGTTGAAATGAAATTTAAAGTGTTTTGCTGAGAAAATTGGGGAGAGACTCACCATATCATTGTTTGCTGTCCCCTTTTTTAAATTCAGAGGGCTAATCAGTTACAAATTTTATATTGCTATTCTAACATTGTGTTATTCAATGTCTAAGTTCAGTGCTGAGGTCTTAGTACCAAGCTTCAACGGTTCTGCAGTAGACTGACAGAATAACTTTATTATGCAGCAGTGTGACAAGAAAGTCTGTGGAGCACCACTCTGATGGTAATTCCTGTGATTATGGACAAAGAGGTGAAATCAGGTGGCCATCTACCCTATCTGATTTGTCAGAGGCTAGCAGCAGTTCCTTAACACCATAATTTAGATATTCATATGTTCCATGCAAAGGCAGCTGATCGTGATATTTCTAGGGGGAAAAGTGTTCTTTCTAACAGATGTATTTGAAAAGATGTGCTAATGTATAGCTAAAAGAAGATTACTGCAACTGGTTGGGTTTGTAGATTTTTAAAAAGTCCTCCATCAGCAATATTGTTACAATTAGAAGTAGGATTAGTACTTTCCAGATGTCCCCTTTATACATCCTTCCTCTGCGTCTGTTTGCTCAGCTTACTGGTGAAACAGCCACACATTTTCATTAATTAAATCCTGTGATTTTCCCCCACAGCCTTGTTGAGCCTTTTCTTCACCTCTCTCTACCATGGACATTTAGGATTTGGTCGCTTCAGTTCTCCACAATCATGTGTCTTGTCTGTATCTAATTTATCCTACTACCAGCTCCCATACCAATCATCTGAACTGCTTTATTACACTATTCTTTGCTGAAAAACTGTAAAAGTAAACTCTACACTATAAGATCCAGTTTTCTTATTTTGGCATTTAGTCCCTGCATAATTGGGCACAGAACCTTTGCAGTTTCCTCTCACCCTGGTTTGGTTTCAATGTGTATGTCCCTCTAAAATTCATGTATTGGAACTCAATCCCCCAGGTGATAGTATGAAGGATTGTGATCATTGGGAAGTGATTAAACCATGCACAAGATCAGTGCTTTAATAAGAGGGCTTGAAGGAATGAGTTTGTCCCTTTCTGTGTTTCTGCCTTTTGCCTCTTAAGGACACAAGATGCAATCTTAGGAGCAGGGACTGAGCCTTTACTTGCTATCTGCTGTGTTGGTACCTTAATCTTGGACTTCTCCGCTTCTGGAAGTGTAGGCAATAAATCTCTGTTCTTTATAGATTGCTCAGCCTGTGCATTTTGTTATTAGAGCTGGAACGGACTAAGAAACCCCATGAATGCAGCCTCCTCCAGTTACCCAAGTGGGCCTCTAGCTCGTGTGCTTTTGTGCTCGGTGCATTTCATTAACTAAAATGCCTTCCCTATGTCCCATCATTTACTCAACTTCTTGTTAGGCTTCAAACTCAACTGAAATTCTCTCTGCTTTTATAGTGTCACTAGGGATAACAGATATTTTGTTTTTTAATTTAGTCAGTGAATATTAAGCTCCTTCATATCAAGCTCTGGGATATAATAGTGAGTGGCCAGAAGTGGTCCCTGTACTCAGGGAAGTATTAGTCTAGAGAAAACTAGACAAGCCTTGGGATAAACTTCTCCATTTATAGAGCATTCCTTATGAATTAACTTGGACACCATAGATCTACTATTTACCTATTTAATGAGGATCTGGAGATTGGTCTTCAGGTCTCATGCATGGTACCATTAGACACTCTCAAGATACAGATCCAACCACAGAATATTTATGTATACTTTTCATCATAATTTATCAGTCTCTTTGAGGCTAGACACAGTGTCTGTGCCAGTGAGAGACAGTATGCCTGGTGTGTTGTGAAATAATGTGGCCCTGTAGCCAGCCTGTGGGCATTTAGCTTGACTCTGACCCTCACTGGCTTTATAGCCTTCTGACTTATGTTTCTCATCTCTCTAAAAATGAGAGTGATAAAAGTAAATCTTGGGACAGGGTGGTGGTAAGCATGAAGTGATTTCCCCTGTGTGAAGTGCTTCAAACAGAGGAACCACATATTTGGGGTGATGCTAGTTTTTCTTACTATTCTATAAAGCCAATCTGTGTGGTCTTAGGTAAGTGTTCTGTAAATCATTTAACTTCATGTAGCTTTGTTATCTCTTTTGTAAAATAAAAGTAATATGAGCTTGATAAGTATGTGCATGTCTGTGTGCACATGTGTGTTTGCGAAAGAGATGAATGATGATCTTTGAGAAAAAGATGCTAGGTTCATGTACTGGCTGAGCTGGGTACCAGGAGGAAAAAACACCATAATCTGTGCTCTCCTCTAGTGCACAGTAAAATTGGCAGCACACAGAGACAAGAAATTATAACACACTGTACTTAGCATGCAGACAGGGGACAAAATAGATGTATAGCTATATAGGAAGAACACCCCTTTTAGCCTGGGGTAAGGTGAGGATGGTTAAAGAAGGCTTCATCCAAGGACAGTGTGCTGAAGCCTAGAAAGTATGAATTAGGCTCACTTAAACAGCAAAATAAAGTTCAGTAGGGCTGGAGAGTTAAGCGTGAGAATGGCAGTAGTGGGAGGGTGAATGGTGTATATAATTTTAGGGTCCAATACAATATAAAACTATGGAGTCCTTTTCAAACAGCAGAAAAAGTCCTTTCTTTCTCATTCTCTTTTTAAAATATTCTGAGTGCTTCGCTCCTTTGGGCACAGGGGTATATTTGCAGGATGATTGTCGCCTCTCATAGTGTTAGAGGTTCTATTCTGAGACTCAGCATACAACTGACCTTTCTTCTCTGTGTCCAAATGAAGCCTCTACTGTGGGCATAGGACAGTGCTGGCTACTCGGAGAGTTTCTTAGCAGACAACTCGAGGCCTCCCAGGGATGTAGGAGGCTGTACCTGGTAGGAGATGAGTAGCTGGGCTTCTGGTACTTTCTTTACATCCTGTCAACCTTCATTGACAAAACACATATTCAAAGACAAAATTATTAAGAATTTCAAGATGATGACATGGCCGTATGATCAATATGTAGTTATTTTCTTCTAATGTATAGATAAAGTATTGATAGAACAGGAAGCTCTGCAGCGCTAAATCAACTGATTGTTTGGAGCACTTTAGACAGTCAATATTTTTGGTTTGTTTTCTTTTTTAAACCAAGATGACTAAGCAGGAGGGTAAATATGTGGTAGAAAGATAAAGGCAGTTTTACAGAAGGATTAAACTTATTTCCTCCATATGGAGGCATTATTGTGTGATTAATATGCTCCTTACTTATCTATACTATATAATTGTTCTAAAATAAATATATATTGGTTTTGTGATAAGAAAAAATTAATAATTTTTATAAAGTAATTCTGGAAGAGTTTATCTGCAGGACTTAGATAAAAGAAGATTCCCAAGTATATGTTCCTAACAGAAATGGGTGTGTTAGATGCAATCTTTGCATTTCCAGAATAAACTCCACTTGGCTATGAATTTTTTTATCTACTAATGTATTTGGATTTAGTTGCTGTGACAAATAATTTTATGTGTTGGCCTGAGTGGGTCCCTTGTTGCCCAGAGAGCTGGTTAAACAGTGTCTCTGGATGTGCCTGTGAGGGTGTTTCTGGAAGAGATTAGCACTGGGCATGGTGAGCTGAACTAAGCAGATGGCTCCGTTCAAAGTGGGTGAGCATCCTCCTGTCTGCTGAGCTCCTGAGTGGCAGAAAAGCCAAGAGAAGGTTGCATGGAGAGCAGTCTCTGCCTGACTGCTTGGGCTGAGACATTGATCTCTTCCTGCTTGAAGTGTTGACTCCTGTCCCCAGTACTTCATACGCAGACTTGAACACACATTATCTGCTCTCTGGCTCTTGGGTCTTCAAATGATCCCACCCACTCCTCCAGATCTGCAGTGTGCAGGAGCAGATGGGGCACTTCTCAGCTTCAGCTTTCATCATTGTGAGAGCCAATATCTTATAATAAATCTTTTCATACAGAATATATGAATGAATATGTGTATATATGTATGTATTTTTATACCATATATATGGATATGAACAGAACAAAAACAATACTGAACATGGCTCATTCCATAGAAGATATAGGGGTTTTATGTTATTATGGAAAAGCCTTTATGTCATGGGAATATGTCTTTAGAAATCTCAAAATAAATAGCTAAATATCTAAGTCAAATTCTAGACTCAAATTCTTTTTTTTTTTTTAGGTTTTTTGAGACAGGGTCTCGCTTTGTGGTTCAGGCTGGCCCTCAGCTCAGCCTCAAACTCACCTCACAATCCTCCTGCCTCTGCCTCCCCAGTGCTGGGATTACAGGCGTGAGCCACCACGCCCGGCACTGTGGTATGTGGTACTGGTTGCTGCTGGGTGTGGGTATCCACACCCAGTATTGTTATGTGGTTACCGGGGAATCGAACCCAGGTCCTTGAGCTTGCAAGACAGGCGCCGGAACCACTGAGCTAACTCCCCGGCCCCAAGACTCAAATTCTTATGTAGCTCCAGTGACAAGAATGCACTAGCCTCACAGTAAATATTTTGTGAAGTTTCCACCTCCCTCCAGAAATTTGTAGGAGATTGGAATTAACTACTTCTTGAATTGTCTAAAACTTTTGATTTGGTTGCTTATTTGAAAGCAGAGTTTAGACTATCTTTTATTTAATTAAATGTATTGGTGCATTGTAGGTATATATCGTGGCCATATTGTCAAATTGTCTTAATAATTATAGCTCTAGTATTTCTATATAATCTCAGATATTTGATGATTTGTTTTTTCTATCAGTTTATTTTGTATAAGCTTTCAAATTTATTGACATAGCTTTAAAATCTTTTGACTGTTGTTTTATTTTTATATTTCCATTATTTTACGATCCTGTGCCTTTTCTAATTTTTTCTCATATGAGAAGGAGAAACTCAAGTCTGGTTGGGTCAAGTATGCTGCAGGAAACACCCAAGGAGTTCGAGCACGCTCACTCCCTTGAGTGGAAACTGGCCTATAGCTGCTTGGGGGCCTCCCGTCCTTCTCTAGCCGTGACTCCCTCAGCCAGGAGCTAACAGTAAAAGGTCTCCACCAATCAGCTACAGCACTGTTGCACCTAGGCCACGCCCATCCCCTGTGCTTTATGTAAGCCTATGTAGCCCTAAATAAACCGGAAGCGTTCGCCAAAACCTCCCTGGAGTCTGTAGTGATTTTGCTCACACCCTCCGGGTCTAGGCCTCTCAGTCTGATCCTCAGCCACATACCACCCTGACGTTGAGGACAACTACATATATGGAATTAACAGAGATTTCTTTTAATAAATACTAATTTCTTAGAACCACCTTTTCTTATTGCCTGTCTTTATTGGTTTTTTGGCTTTTATTTAATTTATTCTTACATTTAAAAAAGATTTTGCATATGTGTCATTTTAATTTACTATTTTGCATATTTAGTCTTTATTATTTTCTGATATGTGTTATAGATTTATACACAACAAATTTTGATGTGGAATATTTTATGATAATTCAACCCTCAGCATTTTCTAATTTCCACTGTTATTTAATTCTCAAACTGAAATACATAAGACTTTTAAAAGTTATTACTTATTATTGATTATTTTGAAAGTCAAGTTTATTGAAACATAATTTACATACAGTAAAATTTACCCATGGAAGTGTTTAGTTTGATAAATTTTGACAAATATGTACAGTCATGAATCTACCACCAAAATCAAATACAGAATATGTTCATCACCCTACAGAAATCCCCTTGGGCACCTTTGTGATCGATTGCCTACTCCAACTCGCAGCCTCTGGCAACAGTTTATCCGATTTCTGTCACTGTGGGTTTGCCTTGTTGTTGATTTTAATTTAGTTGCACTGTGGAGAGGGAATATGGACTTTATAATATGATTTTTTTGGCAGTTGATATTTGTTTTTGATCTTTATGTGGCTGGGTATATGAAGCATCCTTAGCCATCAATTGCTGCATGTAGCGTTCAATATATATCAGTTAAATCAAACCTGTTTTATAGTTTTATTCTAGTCTTCTTTCTCCTTACTCCTTTTCTGCCCACGTTATCAGTTTGTGAGAGAGATATATTAAAATGTTCCATTATTGTGGTGATATGTCTATCTTTGCACTTTTCTTGATTTTTTCTGGCCTCATGTATATTAAATTTGGAGGCTAATGTGTTTAGAACTGATGATTTTCTTGGATTTTAATTTTCAACATCCCCAATTTCTCATGCTTTATGTGATTTTTGTACAACACCTGGAACTATTCATTTTGTAACTCAATCTAACAATATAACAAAATTTCTGCCCTTTAACAGAACAGTGTAAGCCATTTATATTTATTGTGATTACTTGAATTTTTCATTTCTCATCTTAACTTTTATTCTCTCAACTTTTCTTTTTCTGCCTAGCCTTTGAATATTTTTTTTTAATTATCTTTATTGGTACATTAAATATACACATCATGATTGCACTCCATAATGGGGATTTGTACCAGTATAAGACACAACTTAATTCTCATTTTTTCCCATAGCCCCACCCACCCTACCACCCCCCCATATATATAAAATTTGTTTCCTTACTTTTTTGTTACAATCTCGACATTGTCCCCTTTCACCTTA